>ML787363.1:143701-161769 GCA_009831015.1 Picea engelmannii
ACTTTGAATTATAATACACTCATCACTTCACTTTATTATTTACCTTTTAAAATCTCTTAAACCACTTTGACTACTTTGACCTTTTGGGGCTTCTAGATGACATATGAGGGTCCTCCAACTTCGTAAGGCCATAACTCTCAAACTATGAGGAGTTATGTGGCATTCCACATACCACCAGAAACAAAATGACATGTACTATCCATATAGAATATTATTACCTTCAAATATAGAAAAAATCATACTGTTATCCATCAAACAAACTTGGGTCCATTACCCAAACCCGGGTTCTCCAATTTCAAATGGTCATAACTCTCTAACTATGAGGAGTTATGTGACGTTCTACATACGACCGGAAATTGCATGACAAACACTATCCATCTAGGATAGTTCCCTAACAAATTCATTGTCCTTCATCTCATTATTCCACAATTAAGCATGGGTTCTCTTACTCCGCAAAGCATTTTCCCGTGAGGGCTTTCACCATACGGGGACCACTTTGGAGTTCATCCATATTTACTTCTTATCAACCATGAAAAAACAATAATGAGTCATATTTACATCAAACAATCTTGGGTCCATTACCCAAACCTTTGTGCTACGAGGCTTTCTTCAAGGGTTGACATCAATGACAACCAACCTTAATCAACATTGTAAGCATGAATTAAACATAAAACTTGGCTTGGTTTAATAATTTTGTGCCTTGGAAATATCTTTTTAAAAGCCACCCATATGTAATTAAAATTCAAATCTTATCAAATGTTTGATTAATCTATTACTGAATTTTTGTTTTAATATGGTTGTTATGAATTCAATGGTTCGATAGTTCATTGTCGAATTGTTTTGATGCATGAAGAACCTTGGTTAAAATTTTAATACTCTTCTCATGATTTTAGTGGTCGTATCAGTGTTCATGCCAACGAGTATAGACCTGTTGTACTTGCATTTTTGCCTTACCTTGCTGGCTCAAAACATTAATGAAGCTATTCATTATCTGCATAGGGTTTTGTACTCTGTAGGTTTCGTCACTCATCGTGAGAGATGGTAAGGGATTCAATGAACCCACTGGTTTTAGTTCTCACCATTTCTCCTACCCGAGTTATGATAACCTCTAGGCTCTGCTTTTTTCATACTACCACTCTTCGTTCAGGCCTGTTTCTGTTGCTCACACGTTGGGGATCTAAAACTATTCCAAATGATTTCTATTGCATCCGTGTTACAGCAGTCATGGCACTCATCATTCGTATAGAGCCGAACGTATTCCAGGCCTTACTATCCCATGACAACGCTATTGATGATCTAAAGGATCATGGCTAGGATATATTCCTCAAAAATTTCGAGGGTTATAATCTCTAGGTCGCAAAGGCTTTCGCACAAACCTTTAATGGTTTCAGAGCTAAGATTGAAGACATACAATTAGAATTGACAGAGAATTCCATGAGCAAAGCAACAGGGCTTCCATCAAAGGCAGAGAGGTGGTTTAAAAATGCCAGAATAAAAGAAGTCTCGTGGAGTTTTTTTATGACCTGTCGTAAAACCACTTGTTGCATTTAAAAGGTATTCATATCGCTCTATTAAAACCTAGATGGCATAGTTTATTGTTAGTTCTGAAGCAATTTGTTATGTGTGAAGGTCGATACGATATGGTTTTTTTATACCATATCTGTTTGCTTATGAATTTTATAGGTTTCGAGTTAGATATGCCCTTTTACCTTTTGATGACTCTCTACAGGATGTCTAAGCGTTATAAACGACAGGGTATCAATTCAAGCTTGTTCCACCATGGACTTGTTAAAATTTTGTTGGTGTATCATCTGTCGAACATAGGTGATAGTTGGGAAACTTTTCTGATGAGAAATGGCTTCGCCTAGGCTAACCCTACAACCAACCCTCTTTCAAATACAAACCCTAACTCAAACCAGCCGGTGGTTGAAAGCCAGTTTGTTAATTCAATTAATGGTACAGGAAGGAAACAACCATGCACAGATTTGGGTTTCAAGAATAAGAAGGTTGGTCGCCTAATCTCTAGAAAACTAAGGAACATAAAGGATACTCATTTGAGCTCGATCAATCCAATCGATATCAATGAGGGTTTGGAACGTGAGGTAGAGGAATTCTTAGCTCGATAAGATCCAGAAGATCAATCTTCCAGGAGGGAGGTTTTCACCCATGTTGAACCATATGATTTCGTGACCAATTTACCTCCATGTCTTAAAGGTAAAGAGGGGTTTTCGAGTATTGGGCATGATTTGAAGCAAACAGAAGGTAAGAGTGGAACACCCCTGGTAAACTGTGTCTTGAATCGATCTACCATCTCCCTGGTACACTGTGATAGTTGTCTTGATTAGGTAGAACATTATTATACCGATGTTCCTCTCTTACAGGCCTGAATTAGAACCTTGACTGCTCAGAACGATCTATTGAAGCAAGAGAACCTCGATCTCAATGCACATACAGAGAGGACGAATAAACAGATCAAGAGGTCTGGAAACATAATCATTAAGAATGTGACCAGTGTCAAGGCAATTATAAACTCTGAACTGTCTGATCCCTCTTTGGTTAATTTTTAATGGTAAAACAATTTTATTTTCCTTTCTTTCATTTATGTTGTCTAATTCGAAATAAGTAGATTTGAATTTTGATTTCATTTACTAAAATTAAGACTGGATACAAAATCTATGATTCTGTAGCCAAGTCCCTTTTAATAATAATTAGTTATTAGTAATCGCTTTTCTAATTTATCAAATTGGTTTTGCTATTCTCAGGAAATGGGATATTGTGTTGTTGATTGCTTGGAGTAAATACTTTCAATTATACGCTTAAATGATCAGTAGTTTCTCCTTCTTTATGTTTTATAAAACTTTGATTTAATTTTGAACCAATCAACTCTTGTATGAGTGGTTTCTAATTTACTATTTTTGTAATATTGCTTGATTTTTGGAGATTCAACTCTATCATGTGTGATATGAGTATTTGGATCCTAGATTACTTTAAATATTGTTCACTCTTGTAGTGAAAGAAATCTTTGATTCAAATGCATTATGGATATGTAGTTCCAAAGACTGTATGGACAAGTTGTTCACATTTCGGCTTTAGACCAGCGTGACACTGTTCCATTACATTTTCCCTTTTATATTATGGGATATTAATATGTTAAAACAACTTTAGTCTTATTAGCATATAATGTTTCATTTTATTCATCACTTTAAATTATGTCTATAATTTGTTGTTCATATATTGTATATGTGATCGTTATTTCATTTTAATATCATTGATTTGTGCTTGATGTTAAATTGATGTGTTATATGAATGCTTCATGTTAAATTTCTTTTACTATAAGTAATCATCATTACAAGGTCACGGGATCTATATGTTTATTTATCTGCTCTTATATCATTGCTCCAAAAATACCTTGAGTTTATTCTGGAAATGTTAGCACAATCCTGTTACAGGTTTCTCTCACAGGCAAGATAGCTGGAAATTTGAATTGCGCAAGGATATAAACACATTTTGTGACTAATCATCATGTTAGTTTTATTCGTATTCAATCTATGTTATTAGTTTATTTATTAATGAAATAAGACAGTTTAAATTGGTTGTGACCGTTATTCTGTTCTTGTTTCAAACTATGTTTTATTAGTATTTTTAGAGTTCTTAGATTTTAGATTATTAAATAGAAAATATAAAAATATGTTCTTTCTTTATCTACTTCATTAACAATTGCAAAAACATTGATTTTGCAAGACATCCACCAAAACTTGCAATTTGTAAATACCTTGTTCATATTTATGTTTATGTTTTAACACTTGTAAATAATTAAATTCATGTACATAGTATCGTAGTTGTAGCTTTAGAATAGTTTATTTTTTTTCTTTGTTTTAGGACCTTAGTTGGCTAACGGAGCCATTAAACCCGTCAGGATAGATCATCCCAAATGGCTTGGGTTAATTAGAAAACCCCGGTCCATATATATCCTTCCAGTTGACGGTGTGTCACTTACGCCCATCAATAGCCTTCAAATGAGAACATTCAGGGAATGAATATCATCCAAGAAGAAGATCATCCAATCAAAGGGACGCAGACTCAGCAACCAATAATGGATAAGACTCAAGAAGAAGATTATAGAATATCTCCCACACTCAGGTACCAAACTATGTTTCTTGGATTATGTTATTCCTGCAACAATTTGGGGCACAAGGATATAAATTATAGAGCTTATGCTATGAATAGAAACAATTATGGAGGATACCCTAAGAATAACTATCTCATAAATCCTCATGAAGCTTATAACAGAAACTATAATAGTTTTGTCTCATTAAATAATGAAGGATAATACTACAAATGCAACAATTTTGGACACATAACCAAAGATTGTAGGTTGATTTTTCTTTCAAGGGAACCAAAGCAATATTTCAACCATCATGTAAAAGAACCATCAAGGATACGGAAAAGGAAACAAGATAAACTAAACATTGAAGAATGTGTGATTTCTCTACAAGCCCAAAGCATAAAAATTGAATTGTATGTTGGCAGTGGTTGTTTAAAGCACATGACAGGGGAAAAAGATAGATTTGTAACACTGAAGAAAGAAAATGATGGATCGGTTTCGTTTGGAAATCCAAAATTATAGGAAAAGGCACATTCAATCTTGGAAGTAAAGATGTCAAGGCGGAAAGTGTTCTACTTGTTGAAAATATGAAGCATAATCTTTTAAGTGTGAGTCAAATGTGTGACCGGGGACACACACTTCTATTCAACCCAAAGAAATGTGAAAAAGGGAAAGAAGGGTCGGGTAGATTGGTGGCGACAACAATAAGGACTCCAAACAATATATACATATTGAATGAGATTAGAAAGGAAAGATGTTGCTTGCAAAAGGAATATCAAAGTTGGCTTTGGCACAGAAAAAATGGGCCATATGCACTTTGAAAATCTTGTCAAAATCAACAAAAAGGAAGTGGTAAGAGAAATGTCTAAAATTTCAAAGCCAACAAATACTATGTGCAGGTGCTGCTAGCATGGAAAACAAACAAGAGTTGAGTTTAGGAAAAATGACTACTCCACAAAAAATCCATTGGATATTTTACACACCGATCTATGCAGATCGATGAGAACAAAAGGGTTGAATGGTGAAAAATACTTCATGTTGCTTATTGATGATTACACAAGAATGACTGGAGTTTGTTTCCTTCATAAAAAGCCATAAGCATTCGAATGTTTTGGGATATTCAAAGAAATGGTCGAAAATGAGATTGATTTGAAAATCAAGTGCTTGAGATCAAATAATGGAGGTGAATTCATGTCAAAATAATTTAGGTATTTTTGTGAAGAACATGGAATAAAAATACAATTCTTAGTAGCTAGGACACCTGAGAAAAATAGAGTCGTTGAAGTGAAGAAGAGAACTATACAAGAAATGGTTAGAACCATGTTGAAAGATTCCAAGTTGAGTGATATATATTGGGTACAAGTAGTACATATAGTTGTTCATATCTTAAACAGAGGAATGCTTAGAAGTAACATTGATAAGACTCCATATGAACTATGGAAGGGAAGATCGATGAACGTCAAGCACTTTAGAGTTTTTGGAAGAAAATGTCACATAAACAGAGAAGATAATAAGGTTGGAAAATTTGACTTCTAGGTTGATCAAGGCATACTCGTTGGATACTCAAGCAAAAGAAAGGCATACAAATGCTATAACATAAGACTCAACAAAATAGTGGAAAACATCAATGTAAAATTTGATGAAACAAATGTGTTAAAGACCAGGAAAGAAAGTAGAAATTCAAAAGAGCAGGAAGCAACAGAAGAAGAAGAGTCGGAAGAGAAGCAACTAGAAACAGAGCAAGAAGAAACATAAGACAATCAACAAGATCTCCATACACCTTCTAAGATACCTAAACATTGGTATCAGAAAAATCATCCACCAGAACAAATTATTGGGGATAAAAATACATGAATAGAAACTGGAAGAAGCAAACAAGAATGTACACCGGAACAAAGACATATATCATTATTATCCATAGTTGAACCAAGCAGCTTTGAAGAATCCAACAATGATAAACATTGGATCAAGGCAATGGAAGAATAACTGAATCAAATAGAGAAGAATGAGACATGGGAACTAGTTCCAATACCTAAGGACAAAAATGTCATAAGCACAAAGTGGGTATTCATAAACAAATTGAACGAAGATGGACAGGTAACCAGAAATAAGGAAAGATTCGTATGCAAAGGATATGCACAAGTTGAACGCACAAATTTTGAAGAAACCTTTTCCCCATTATCCATAATGGAAGTAATCATATTGTTCTTGGCTTATGCATGATCCAGAAGAATCAAAGTATATCATATGGACGTAAAATAAGCCTTCCTTAATGGAGAATTAGAAGAAGAAGTTTTCATAGAACAACCAGAAAAGTTTCAACTGTCATAAAAGGAAGACTATGTTTGCAGATTGAAGAAAGCCATGTATGGACTCAAGCAAGCACCTAGAGCTTGGTACACAAGATTGGGAAAAAACTTATAGCAACAAGGATTCAGAAAGGAAAGAATAGATCATAATATCTATATAAAAGTGGAACAAGACAACTTGACCAGCATTGAAGTATAAATGGATGACATATCTTCAGAAGTGATGATGACAGGTTGAGTTACAAATTTTCCAGAAATATGCAAAGTGATTTTTAAATGTCCCTAATTGGGAAGTTGACTTTCTTCTTGGGACTCTAGATATCTCAGCTAGATGAAGGAATATTCATTTCTCAAACCAAGTAGATCAAGGAAATGTTGAAGAAGTTCATAATGGAAGACCACAAACCTGTAAGGACTCCTATGGTGACTGGTTGAAAATTGAGCAAGGATGACAAATCTAAAGAAGTGGATCAAAGACTTTATAGATCGATGATTGGCAATCTACTCTATGTGACATCCTCAAGACCAGATGTGATGCAAGCAGTTGGACAAGTTGCAATATTTCAAGTAGCATCGACGAAAACCCATGTTATGGTAGTAAAGAGGATCTTTAGATATCTCAAAGGAACGATAGAGTTTAGACTATGGTATCTAAAAGAGAATGAGCTGACTATGGTCACCTACACATATGTAGATTGGGAAGGAAGCATTGATGAAAGAATAAGTGTGAGTGGAACAACCTTCTACTTGGGTGATTGTCTAGTGTCCTAGTTGAGAAAGAAGCAGTCTTCAATATCCTTGTCCATAGCAAAAGAAGAATATATTGCAACAGTAGCATGTTGTACGCAGGTCCTCTAGATGAAGAAAATCCCGCAAGAAATACGAGTAGAATATGACGAGACTATTTCAATAGTATGTGACAATACCAATGCTATAATCATCTCCAAGAATCCAGTGATGCATTCCAAGACCAAACATAATCCTATTAAGCTCCACTTTCTGTGGGAACAAGTCACAAAAAATAATATCAAGTTAGATTACATTGGGACAAAAGAACATATTGCAGACATTTTTACAAAGCCTCTCCCAAGGGATACCTTTGAGTATCTTTGACATAAACTAGGAGTAGTTCCTTCCCCACAATGATTTACACAACATATTGCAATGAAGAAAAGGGGAGCGAAATTGTCAGAAGAAGATATATTGTCAAGGGGAGTTACTCTTAGCCATTGATTTCAAAGGGGGAGAGAAATATTAGAAGCATGAAGACAGGGGGAGAAATGGTCAGAGTGGGAGTATGAGTGTTGTCATCAATGCCAAAGGGGGAGATTGTTGGAAAATTGGTTGGCATTGATGTCAACCCTAGAACAAGGCCCGAAGCAAGTCCATAATCCCCTATAAGTGATGAGTTTATTTTGAATGAATCTCCAAAGTGGTCCCCTTATGGTGTAGCTTTAAGCATGGCCCTCATGAGAAGATGCTTTGAAGTCACCTAGAGGAATACCATAGATCCATAGAACGTCAAGAAAAAAATCCTCAGATATGGTGTCAAGAAGCCCCGTAGATATGGTCAATAAGCCCTGAATGCAAGGGATATAAGTCACCAAAAGTTGACCCTAATTGAAAAATAAAGTTAAAGTTTACAAGTACAAGTCGGCCCCCAATGAAATAAACATTGAAAATGTTATTAAGATAGTAAACTACAAGTCGACCCCATTTGGAATCATTATTAAAATATCAAATTCAATTTTATTTGGGTCAAGTCGTCGCTAAAAGGAGGGTGCCAAAATTAGTATAAATAGGCGCCTAGGATCCTCATTCTAGTTATCAACTCAAGTGACTCTCATCTGAGATCTAAGGTAGTGAAAACTTGAGGGAAACGATATCTGAGGCAGCGAAAATCTGAGGAAGTAAGGGAAAGTTTTGTTAGGCATATCAAGCTGAAAAAAAAATTGCAATAAGGCACAGGTCTGAGGCTATTCTAAGGAAGATTATATGTGTACAAGGTGATTTTTATGTATCATATTTTGTGAGTTTCTTGAAGTATGTTCCAAGCAAGTTTTTGAGGCAGTAAGACTGAAATTTTCTAAGGAAGAAAGGTCGAACCTTTCTGAGATTATAAGGCTAAGTTTGACATATGTTCTTAGGAAAATTCCATAGCAAATGAGGGCTAGTTTTTCAGGACTATTTTGACATAAATTAAGGCTTGTTTTCAGGCTAGTTTTAAACAAGATCTAAGCAAGTTTGTTGTAGTTTTGAGGAATGTCTTCAGTACAAATTTTAGAAATCCATTAGAGTAATTTGAGAGAAAATTGTAGACCTGTTGAGAGCAATTTCCAGACATGTCTATGGCACGAATTTGAAGGACAATTAGGTTGAGCTTCAGGATTGCTTTGAGAAAAAATCAGACTAGATTTGGAGGACTGTTCAAATCACATTTCAAGAGTATCTTGAGTGAATATCTTGTTCCAAATATGACTCAGTTTTGGAAATAGGAGGATGACTCAGGGAATATGCTAAGAAGATGATCCAACGAAGGTAAGAAGGAAACATATGAAGGCTACATATCTAGGGTGATACAGCCATCCTTTTTGCAGTTGATAAGGCAAGGGATTTACCTTGCAAAGTGTGATTAAGAGTGTACTCTAGTAATTCTTTTGTGAATCTTGTAAAGAACCTTTTCAAGAAAAAAAAAATTGAAACAAGGGTGGGTGAGTGGTGCTCGGGAAGATTGGTGTCTTCAATTTGTAGGTTGGTGCATGTGAAGTGTGAGTTGGTGCTTACAAGGGGGTTGGTGCCTCCTTCTAGTTGGTGCTAGAAAATTTATGGGGTTGGTGCCTCCTTCCAATTGGTGTTGGAGAATCTTGGAAGTTGGTGCTTGCAGTGGATGTAATCTCCTGATATATTAAAAAGTGTTATGTGGTTTTCTCCCATTTGGGTTTCCACATAAAATCTGTGTGCACTGTGTATCCATGGTTGTTTATTTCAATGATGTCTTGAATGTAATAATATCTTGAATCCAATTATAAGTGGAAAAAGTGTCGATATTGATTCAGCACGCCCCCCGTCTCAGTATCCCTGAATATACCAATAGGATCATCGTTGTTGCCCTTCCCCTTACCCCCCCAACTCTCCCTATTTCCTCCTTCACCTTCATTCTCAATGGGTATTTTGGCTGAGGAAGAGACATAGAAAGCCATGAAAGCAATGTAACCAAAGATTACCAGAATGAAGAACTAAGCTCCCCACTCAAAGCTAGTTTTTCCAATTGGGTTTCTAGGGTAAAATTATTGTATCCATTGATTAATTATTGTGTTTAATGTTATTCTTCTTCATGTTAAATGGTGCCTAGTTATTTTATGGTGTGTGGAATCATTCTTTGTGTGTAAATGAAGAACATTAACATCTATGTGATGACCATCGTAAGATTTAGTTTGAGATTTGAAATATATGATTGAAAAGAAAAATATGTTTCTTTCTCGCTAAGTTGCTAATTACATTCCCTGGTATATAACTCTTTTTCCTTTACATAGACCGTTGGTCTCTTCCCTAGGTGAATTTATATTTCCTTGGAGCCATATACTCTCTCTCTCTCTCTCTCTCTCTCTCTCTCTCTCTCTCTCTCTCTCTCTAAGTGATTTTGCATTGCTAGAGTGAATTTTTAATTGATGGGGTGAATTTTTAATTGATGGGGTGAATTTTTATTTGTTGGGTCAAAATTCCAATTGCTTAAGTAAAAATTTTAATTCTTGTGGAAATTTTTTATTCATTGGGTTGGAATTCCAATTGCCTGAGTCAAATTTTTAGTCTCTAGGTGTTTTGTTTGAATGTTGGGAATTTAAACAAATTGTTGGGAGATCCCTCTTATCATTGAAAGGTAATACTCATTGGAAGGCAAAGTCTAGAAATGTGATACATATTTTAGAACACTTAGAGGGGTGAAATCCGTGAGCACAAAAATTTACAACTATTTGCTTTGCAAATATCTTCTTGTTGGAAAATTTCCTCTTGAAATATAAAAAATTATGATGGAAGATAATGTCAGTCTTAATGAAGAAAGGTAGCATGGGCTTGGCTTCTTAAAAGTATTCTACATAGAGTCAGATTGGTTTCATGTATGCCATTTGTGTCTCCACTTAAGCAACAACATATAATTCCTATCAATTGTGTGATATATAGGCCATATGCAAGTTCGTGTGGTAATAAACACATGCTAGGTGTGATTTTGATGAGCCCAAGCATAACTTATATCCATCAATTTTCAATAGCAAGATATGATTTGTAGGAATTGAATACTATTTTATTGATAAGGTTAGATTGATCCCAGAAGCTTCATAAGCCTTGCAATTCGACTAGCGAACCCATCCATTATTCAATCCATTGACAATAAAGGAATAATCTCAAGTTCAAGTTCCACATTCATTCAAGATAAACTTAACAGTTTGGATGTGAAAATAAAATCAGGTTTTGGCGATATGAGCAAGATAGTTAACTAGAATCTTATTCATTGGAAGCAGAGTTGTGGAGGCAACAACATGTACATTGTTTTGCTGGAAATTGAAGGACAGTCCACTTGAGTTTTCCCATGTGTCTTGGACTTGGCACTTCAGAAACATAACCAATATTTGAAGCCAACAAACATCCCATCCTTGTCTGCCTATTCATGGATATAGCACATAGGGTTTTACAATTAGTTCTTGCACACATTTTTCACCCAAGAGAAGGCCTTGTGACCACCAGAAGAGCAAGGGATACACTGAGAACAAAGAAATGACATAGCATTAGTATCTAGTCACTAGCTTCATAATATTTGTGAAGCATTGTTGGTGTTGACCAGATTGTTATTGTGTTGTCCTTGTGTGCAGGTTAAATAGAGAAGGAACCAACCAATCATCTGGAGCAAAGGTTGAATATAGAATAGGCTTTGCAGCCATGAAAATAATAAAGATTCATGTACAAGGCAAGAGGACTATAGGAAGGGTGGAATTTTTGTAAGAATGACTTTTGTTAGCGCTGGAAGTCACCCCTGGATTGCTTGTAGGAGCAGAGCCCAATGCCCATCAGTTTTATGTCACGGTTTGATAAATGGGCGATCAAATGGGTAGAGACTCGAGGAGATATCACTCTAAATCGGGGACCAGATCTAGTACGTAAATAACAAAGGAGGTCTGGAATCCTAACTTCAGCCAGTGGGTTGATTAAAAGATGAGCAGGTGGAAGACTTAGTAAGAAAGGTGAACAAACAGCTCTGGGCAACAGGCTTACAGCGGTTTGTAGGGGAAAAACTCTGAACGCAAGATCCTCCTGGTTCAGGGCTTCAAGAAACTGAATAGAATACTTGACTAGATCCTCCAATTCCAAGTCATTCAACATTAAGGAAATCACAGGAACCAATTAGAGACTCTGTAACTATTACAGTGATCCATTACAACATCATCCTATAACAGCGACAACTCGACTGGATCCTCCAATTCTGAGCTGCTCTAACACAGTACAACAAAGATGTAAAGAAACTAGCATTCATAACACAAGAAGTCTCAGAAGTCTATACATAACCAGAGCATCAGTGTTTCATTAAAGCTTTACAACCGGGAGCTCTGCTCAACCATCCCTCCTTACAAAATGGCAAAAATGCCTACATATACCTGGAACTGACTCAGGCGTTGAAGGCGCGATCATATCATGAATTCAATGCTTGACATTGAGGAGCTTCTCTATTAGGCTACGCATGCAGACGTTGGGCAGAATGCCCATGCAGTCGTCTGTCAGACGCGATCTTTGTCAAGAGGAACTGAAAGCCTACCTCTGTACACGCTCCTTTCTAACCTTCTATTTAAGGAAGGAGATGATGTATCACCCACCTCCCTCATTTGAATTAACTGATTCATCGGGACCTGAGAGGATCTGGTCAAATATTCATTTGGGAGATGTGGTAGCCTATCTTTGGTTGTCTGCTGCTTTGCTGGATTTTTGCAGGGGGACTCGGCTGGCCAATGTGGACGGAGCTGACAAGGCTGAGGTGGAGGTGGCTAAGAGTGCAAGATAATGAAATGGAAGATATGTGTCATCGGGGTCTGAGAGGCAGAATGACAAACATAAACGCCCCTTCCCCAGGCCTCCTTCTCGATGACTAGGCGCCAAATCCGTGGGCCCGATTCTGGGCGCTATCGGAAATTCGGGGTTCGGAGTTTCAAAGTGCAAGAAATAAGGGGTGCCAGCTTCCCGAAATCTGATACCATATATGCGATGAGTTCCACCTCTATGAGCTAGCCCATACCGGCTAAAACACGATCCATATGACCACTACCTCCATGTGACCGTAGCCAAGCCCTGCATCGGAGTTTCGGCGTTCACGATGACATAATGTTTGTGTCCACGGGACTTGCAATTTTCCGATCGTTGATGCGCCTTCTATGCTATCCCTTTGACTAGGCCCTAGTCCAACACCATATTCCTTTGACCATACTCTCCATTGGGGTTTTGCGGTTCACACTTTTGAAGTGCACGAATCACTTGTCCCCAAGATCCGCGATATCCCGATGGCTCCAAGTTCCCCGATGGGCGTTTCCCTGTCAGGACTTTCCTGATGACGTTGATCTCCTGCCACGCGTCCTTTTCCAGACGAACGGTCTAGATCTCTTTTGCTGCTTCTCATGTCCATGATTAGGCTCGCTTGCTTGACTCGGGCCCCAAACAGATTTCTTCTGTGTGTTGCGCTTGGGCACTTATCGCGCAATCCTGCAGACCTGCGTACCTTTGTTCCCCGATACCACAATTGTTGCTAACATTAGGCTCCATGGGGGATAGATTCATCTCTGTGATGCTCTAAGGACTCATTTTGCAGTTCCAGTGCCTTGCTGTTGGGCTATGGAGTCACTTACTAATCCGAAACAAAAGTAAAAACAAAGAACAAAAAAGGCAATATTTACAAAACATAGGAGATACTGGAGGCTCAGACAAAATATTTTTTAAGAAAGTGCCCATTTACTGGGCTACTAAAAACTTATTCACCTTCCAAACCTCGCAACCTGTACATGTTATTTGAGAAAATAACAGATATTCTGAAAGGCCCAATCCACAGGGCTTCAAATTTGTTGTGTTTGCCCTTATCTTGTTTAGGAGCATCCCATTTCAGCACCAGGTCTCCTATCTGGAACCGCTCCTTCTTGGCCTTCCTATCGAAGACCTTCTTGATCCTTTGTTGATGGTCCTAAATCCTATCCACTGTCTGCTCCCTATCCTGTTGGACCTCTACTAGCTGATGAATCCTTCTGATCATGTCATTGGGCTCTTCTTGATAATCCTGGAAGAACTTCGCTACGGGAATGGCCAGCTGAGAAGGGAATATGGCTTCGGCTCCGTAGACTAACTGGAAAGGGGAGAGACCTATAGATCTCTTTGTAGTCACTCGATCAGCCCATAGGGTGAATTTCAACTTTGAATTCCAAGCCCTTTTGTTGTCTTCCAACAACCTTTTGATGATCCTTATTAGTCTTTTGTTGGAGGATTCCGCTGGACCATTTCCCTGTGGATAATATGGGGTGGAGTGAATCAATTTGATCCCAAACTGTTCACAAAACTTGGCTAGTGGTTTAGACCCAAAAGCGACTGCATTATCAGTGACAATCTTATTTGGGCAGCTGAACCTTGTGATGAGGTCCTCCAAGAATCCAATGATTACCTTGTGGGAAATACTCCTGGTGGGGATAGCTTCAATCCACTTGGTAAATAAATCTGTAGCAGTCGGGATCCACCTATGCTTCCCACTGGAGGCAGGGTGAATTTCTCCAATGAAATCTAGGCCCCACTACTGGAAAGGCCCTAAAACCACCACCGGATTTAATGGCAGAGACCTGAGCTGCTGCTTTCATGCAAATTTTTGACATTTGATGCAAGCTCTGACCCTTTTGCAGACATTAGTGAACACGGTAGGCCAGTAGTACCCAGCCCTGAGGATTTTGTGGGTTGTGGCTCTCCAGAAATGGTGCCCTCCACATAAGCCGGTGTGAAATTCAGCCATGACCATCTCGGCCTCTGGTGGACTCATG
The DNA here is from genome assembly GCA_009831015.1 of Picea engelmannii. Lineage (NCBI taxonomy): Eukaryota > Viridiplantae > Streptophyta > Pinopsida > Pinales > Pinaceae > Picea > Picea engelmannii. The sequence goes on from ML787363.1 coordinate 158,164, forward strand.
CATTTTAAAAGCACCCCCAGGGGGTCTTTCCAATATAACACTTGATTGATCAGGCAGTATCTGACTGCTTTGAGCTTGAGAGCTCTTGATTTGCTTCTTTGCAGGCCATCTGGAGGCCGCAGCTCCTGCAGAAAGTATATTACATCCTTATACCAAGGACATCGAGCCAATGGGGGCTCCCTTTGATGGTCTACGTCAGGCAGTCGATCCTACTAAATACCTGAGAATTCGTTTATTAAACTTATCCCCAAAACTTGGCAGTTTGCTTCAGCCAACAGCTTGGCTAAACCTTGACCTTTGATCAATTTGGTGGGTCTTATTTCCAGGTCAAATTCCAGAATTTTGGCTATCCATTTACTCCTTCTCCCGTCTATGTTAGGCTGAATAAGAATGTCTTTAATAGCAGTTGAGGGGACATAGGCGATGATTTTTTACTGCAGGACATAGGTTCTAAAAGCTTTGAGAGATTTTACCAGAGCATAGGCCTGCTTCTCCATAGTGTCATACCTGACTTCAGCGTCCCTCAATGCTCGGATGAAATAAGCAATAGGCTGCTCTAGCCCAATGTTGTTTGTCTGTAATAGAACAGCAGCCATTGTGTCAGGTGAGGCAAAGGAGAAGATAAGGAAATCCTTTGAGTAGTCGGGACTGATAAGCACAGGAGCTTCAGTCAGGGCCTTCTTGATTTGTTCAAAGGAATGTTGCGATTGAGGGGTCCACCTTACTTCATTCTCTTTCTTCAACATGGTTGTTATAAGCTTTACCTCCTCAGCAAAGTTAGGCACAAACCTCCTCGGAAAATTAATTTTACCGAGGAAAATTGGACCTCCTTCTTGGACCTCGAGATTGATAAGGCTTGTATCGCCTCAACTCTTCTGGGGTCAATTCTGACTCCTTATGCCGATACTATGTGGCCTAATAACTTTCCCTCCTTCATGGCGAACAGATATTTCTTGGGGTTTAATGAAATGCCAAACTTTCTGCATTTTAGGAAAACTTTCCTGAGATGACAACAGTGCTCTTTGTCAGATTTTGAAAACACTGTGATGTCATCCAGATAAATGACCATGAATTTATACTTTTCCCCGATGAAAGCTATATCCATGGCACGCTGGAATGTCGCCCCTACATTCATTAATCCAAACGACATCTTGGCATACATGAATGTGCCCCATGGAGTGGTGAACGTTGTCTTTTCCCTGTCCTCAGGCAGAACGGAGACTTGATTGTAGCCATAGAATCCATCAATCATGGACATCCTGGAAGCTCCTGTCACCCTCTGCAGTATATGTTCCATCATCAGCAAGGGGTAGTTATCCTTCCGTGAGCTCCTCTTCAGGTTTCTGAAGTCTACACAGAGTCAGATCTCTCCATTCTTTTTCTTTGCTGGCACCAAGTTGGCCACCCACTCTGAATATCTCAGTGGTATAATGATCTGAGCTTGAAGCAGCTTCTTCACTTCCCTCTCCATGATAGGTAGCAGCATAGGATTGATCTGTATCAGCTTCTTCCTAAACGTATTTGCATCTTCTTTTAATGGGATTTTATGCTCGGTGACAGAAATGTCATATGTTTTGAGGTCTTCGTACGTCCAGGAGAAAACATCCACAAATTCCCTCAAAAGTCCAATGTATTCAGACCTCTGCTCCTTTGTCAGACTTCTTGACAATTTGACATACTTGGGATCACCCTCAGTCCCAATGTTGCACTGAATAGTACCAGTGTCCTCCGCTGAGACTTCTCCTTTTAACGATACATCATTTCCATAAAAAATTCTTTCCAAAGGAACCAGTCCTCTGGGAATATGGTTGTTGGGTAGCTGTACAATGTCACGCTCTGCAATTTTATTAAGAAAATTACCCCCATCGAGCTCTTCCTCTGAGATGGCGTCTTGGTCAATGTGCATTTCTGAGAATTCCTCGACAGTCTCCAAGAACCTCTTGACCTCGAGATCATCCTCGAATACCTTCCAATGTTTGACGTTGTCAGGTATGGAGGGCCTGTATTTTACCTCTACATCATATCTGAATTTGGGCGGCAAGGGTACTTTGAAATTGCTAGCCGATGTAGCCAAGGAATATGCCAAGGTGTTCTCCTCTCTTGGGATGAATGAAGTGTTAAATGTTGAGAAGAAACTGTCAACTAGGTCCCACACCTCATTTCTATAGCTTTTGAGTCGAGGATGCTTAGCCTGATAAGCGTTTCTGATCTGCTGGACCACCAACTCTGCATCACCGAACACTGCTACTTCCTGAATTCCCATTTCCCTCGCAGCTCTTAATCCCAGAATAAGAGCCTCATACTCTGCCACATTGTTGGTAGCTTCAAATTCTAATTTGTATGACAGAGATATGGTCTCCTGAGCAGGTGACACAAAAACCACCCCAGCTCCAGCGCCTTCCCTAGAAGAGGCTCCATCAAAGAACAGTTTCCAGATGGGGGTGATGGAGGGAGGAATTTTAGGGGAAATGGTGGGTTGCTTTCTGAGTTTGAGAGGAGGCTCGGGGGCATGGGTGAGTTGTAGTAAACTGGAGCCTAAATCAGTGTCCAAGGCAAAGATGGGATGGTTGGTAGGGTTGGCTTCATCACTGATTATGTAGGCCAATTGGGCTTCCCTGTATAGTCTTCTATGCTCCCCTCCGAACACTAGGATGGTAGCATACATGAGGTCCATCTGCAAGGTTCCCACCAGTCTTTTTATCCAAGATCTCGACAACAACATACCGAACTTGGGAGGAACATCGGCCACTACAATATCCATGACCAGGCTTTTCATGGGCAGTTGAAACAAGGTCACGACCAGGTCTTTAATAAATCTGAGGCACTGAACTCTCCTGGAGTCAAAAGAATAGAGGTCATGATAGGCTCGGGTGACTTCTAGTCCTAACTCTTCCATGACAGTTTTGGGCATGAGGTTGTGAGAATCCCCTGAATCCATCAAGCAGTTGTGCAACACTTTATCATGTATGTTCATGGATGTGTAGAAGGGAGGGGATGAATCATCTCTATCTTCTACTATGGGACCTAGGACAACTGCTGGCTTTTCATCTTGGAGATTTATGGAGTCTGTGGGAAGGCATGAGGCTTCAGACTGTAAAAGCTCAGAGAAGCGTTTTTTGAATTCTTCATGTTTAATTAGCTCGGTGAGGGGCACAGGGATTCTGATCTTTTGAATCTCATGCTCAAAATTAAAAGAAGATGCAAGCTTTGGAATTTATCTTATTTCAGGAACATGATTGTGGACAGTGGGAGAGAGGGGTTGAGCCTTCTTACCTCTGTGACTGTCGACTACTGTGTTAGCAGGATTTTCTATTCTAGTGGACTGCTCAGGAATATCAGGTGTTGCTTTCTTTTTGTCGGACCTCAGGTTATACCTGCCTCAACCGCCGCTAACCTTGTCTCCCTTGCTCAATTCATTTAGCTGACTATCCATGAGAGACTCCTCATAAGATGTTTGAGTGAGATGAGGAAAAGGAGGAGTGTCCTCTAAGTAGTGGATTTCAGGGTCAAACTCATCTGTTTCTCTTTCTTCCTCATCGGCCACCAAGTTGTTCTAAAAAGGGGCCTGAATTCTCTGGTCTTCTTTGTCTTTGTCTCTTTGTTCCC
>ML787363.1:170702-226180 GCA_009831015.1 Picea engelmannii
AGATGACGCTACAACCAACCCTCTTTTAACTGCAAACCCTAACTCGGACAGACCAATAGTTGAAAGTCAGTTCGCTAATTCATTTAAGGGCCCAGAATTTATTGGACCAGTTTCTGTTGTTAATGAAACCCTTGTGGATAAAGATTTATCATGTAGGTTTTTACCTGGAAGATCTCTGGAACAAGTGATTACTGAATTAAAAGAAAAAGATCCTCCTGTGCCTATGAACGATTCTAGTTTAAACATTGATGATAATCATGTTATCAAAAATGTTTGTAAAGGAAAGAAACCACAGAGCACAGATTTAAGTTTCAAGAATAAGAATGTTGGACGTTTGATTTCTAGAAAACTAATAAATTGAAAGGGTAATCATTTGAGCTCGATCGATCCGATCGAGATCGATTATCGGTGCTCAGATTTTGATATCGAGGATTTATTGGCTCGTGAAGACCCAAAAAAACAACGTTACAGGAGAGAGGTCAATACCCATGTTAAACAGTATGATTTCGTGACCAATTTTCCCCCATGTCTTAAGGGTACAGAAGGATTTTTCGATATCATGCACGATCTGGAACAAACCACGGGTAAAAATGAAGCACCCCTTGTTAATTGTGTTCCATGTCGATCTGTCATTTCCCTGGTACACTGTGATAGCTATCTCGATTGGATAGAGCGCTACTATACAAATGTTACGCTCCTACAAGCCCTAATTAAAAGCTTGGCTGCACAGAACGCTATGTTGAAACAAGAGAACCTTGACCTGAAGAGACACAGAGAGAGGGAGAATAAACGATTCAAGAGGGCTGGAAATATAATCATTAAGAACACAACCAGTTTCAAAGCAATTATAAATTCCAAACTGTTGGATCCCTCTTTGGCTAATTTTTAATGGTAAAACGATTTTGTTTTGATTTCATTCAATTATGTTATTAAAGTCGAAATAGGTAGATTTAAATTTTGATTTTATATACTAAAAATAAGACTAGCTACAGAATCTATGATTCTGTAGCCAGTCTCTTTTGAATAAATAATTAGTGATTAGTGATTGTTTTTCTAATACATCAAAACAGTTTTTCTATTCATAGGAAATGGAATATTATGTTGTTGATTGCATGGAACAAACACTTTGAATTAAACACTCAAATGTTCAGTAGTTTCTCCCTTTTTATTTTTTATAAAACTTTGGTTTATTTTTTAACAAACCAACTCATGTACGAGTGGTTTCCAGTCCACTATTTTTGTAATATTATTTGATTTTGGGGTATTCAACTCTATCTTGTATGATATGAGCATTTGGATTCTGAACTAGTTTAAGCATTGTTCACTCTTGCTAGTAAAGACATCTTTGATTTGGACGCATTATGGACATGTAACATTCAAGACTATATGGACAAGATTTTCACTCATTAGATTTAGACCAGTGTGGAGCTTTCCCATTACGTTTTGTCTTTTATATTATGGAATGTTAAAATGTTATACAGCTTTAGTCTTATCAGCATATGATATTTCATTTTATTTAGCACTTTAAATTATGTTTGTAATTTCTTGTTCATATATTACATCTGTGATCATTATTTCATTTAAATATCATTGATTTATGCTTGGTGTTAAGTGATGTATTACATGAATACTTTATATTAAATTTCTCTTACTATAAGTGTTCGTCTTACAAGATCACGGGATCTATATGTTTATTACTCTGTTCTTATATCTTTTCTCTAAAAAATACCTTTGAGTTTACTCTGGGAATGTTAGCACAAGCCTGTTACAGGTTTTTCTCACAAGCAAGATAGCAAGGAGTTTGAATTGCGCAGAGACATAAACTCAGTGGTTGATTAATCTCAGGTTAGTTTTTATTTATGTTATTAGTTTATTTATTAATGAAATAGGAACAGTTTAAATTTTCTTTGATTGTTATTCTATTCTTGTTTCAAATTATGTCCTATTAGTATGCGTGAGTTCTTAGATTTTAAATTATTAAACATAAAATATAAAATGTATGTGCTTTCTTTATCTACTACATAAAAAAATTGCAAAACAAAACATAGATTTCGCAAGACATCCACCAAAAACTTGCAAACTGTAAATACCGTGTTCATAATCACATACTCATGTTTTTGTTTTAACACTTGTAAATAATTAAATTCATGTACATAGTATTGTCGTTTCTTTTAGATTAGTTTTCTTTCTTTTTATCATTTTAGGATTTTAGTCGGCCAATGGAGCCGTTAAACCCGTTAGGTCATTTCACTTCAAACGGATTGGGTTATCAACCCCGGTCTGGATTTGACCTTCCAGTTTATGGCGTGTCACTTACGCCCGTCAACAAATGGCGCTAGAAGGAGGGCATGAATTAAATTGATGGCACGTGGAGGTTGCAAGACTCCTCCCCCACACACTTGCTCTCCTATCGTAACACGTAGTTGCTCAGACAATAACGTTACACTTGAAACAACAACTACCTCAAACGATAACCCTGATATTCTCATTGAACCAGTGACACCAGTTCCTCAAGGGGTCGACATCCAAGAAATTGTTCGTCAGTCACTCATAAGAACGCATAGTGCCTTAGCCCATATCAGAAAACCTGGTAGGCCACTTAATCAACCCCTTGATTTCTTGGATATTCGAGAACAACTTCAAGGCACTGGTCTGCTCCAAAACCCTTTAGGTAGAAATACCACCAATCCTACTGTAACACTCATTCTTGGAGAAAGAGGACCCGGTATTCCACCATCTCCACCTTATTCTTCTCCATCCTCTTCAAGAGGAGAGTCTTCAGATGAAGACAGCTCTTCATCAAAACCATCTCATCCTTCGACACCACCAACTCCCACGGAAAACCAAAATAATCCTGCCAGACCTTGGCTCGATCAAGATGTTGTGGTTGTTCCTGGACCCCAACACCCATAATCGAAACATCCAGAGAAATGGTTGCCCAAATTTGACCCAAATTCAAAGCAATCTGCTCAGGATCACATCAAAAAAATTATGTTGCCCATTAGATTCTTAAGTGTTGAACATGAGGATGTAGTATGCATATTATTTACTTATATGTTTGAGGGAAATGCCTCCACGTGGTATTTTTCTCAGTAGTTTCAAACCATTGTCTCTTGGGATAAGTTTGAAACTTGTTTCTTGGAAAAATTTAGAGACGATAAGTTTCTGGAAGTCCTTATTATGGAACTCTCCAACTTAAAAAAGAATCCTAAGGAAAAAGTGAAAGACTTTAACCAAATATTTTTTACGTTAAAGAACAAAATCCCTGCAGATTCGATGCCTGCAGAAAGTCTAATTGTTGCATATTATGCTAAAGTCTTGCACAATAGCATAGCCATATGGGTCAAAAGGTCTAAAAATAACACATTGTTAGAATCCTTTGAGGAGGTGAGCCAAATTGAAAATGATATATTAATCTTAAAATACAATCTTAGTAGTGAAGCTGAAACAACCTCATCTTCTAAGAAGAAAATAGAAATTCTCACTAGGCCACCTCAACTTAAGAATCAACAAGAAAATTTAGACTTAGAAAGCTTGCAGAAATCTTTCCAAAAATTATTCAATTAGTTCATTAACTTGAAGAGATCAGCTGAGGAGGCATCCATAAGCAAAGGAAGTTTTAAACCTCCTTTCAGAAAACCTTTTCCTCCTAACCGGCCAAACTCGACCACGGAAGGTCTAAATTTTGAAAGTTTACAGTATGCTTTGCAAACCATCTTAGAAGCACATGATAATTATGCTTATGTTCTTCCAAAAAATCCTGACGATCCAGTTGAAGAGGAGGATTCATCTCCTCCTGCTTTTGGTCACTTGTAGGATAGTATTTTCCAAGAAAACTTCGAAACTATTCACCCCTACAACACAAGAAGCAAAACCCAAGACAAACACCCTGTTGAAGAAAGTAAAATATATTTTTCCAAAACAATCAAAGCAAGATGAAATTAGACAAATCTTAGCAGCCCCTGTTTTAGAATATGATTTAATTGTAGATCTAAAAAATTTGAGGGCTAATATTTTTGTTTTTGAGTTGCTGAAATTTCCCCTTATCTTGCAAAAATTGCTTTAAAGTATCATTGAAAATAGTAAAAAGAGTGATCCTAGTAGAAAAAAAAATCAGCATGAGCTGATTTAAATATAGCCCAAAAGGTCCTAACTAAAACTACAGCTGAACCTCCAGATAAAAGGGACTTAGCAGAAAAAACTGTAGCAAATGTAGATAAAACTGTTTTAGGGACAACAACTAAAAATCAGCAGAATTCTGTTGTTAATACTCGACAAAATGTCCCGCCCTTTTTTTTTACCTTCGAAATTTTTAATAGGAACGTACACAATTGAATGGTCGATTCTGGTGCATCATCAAATGTGATGCCTCTATCTGTTTGCCAAAAACTTAATGCAGAAGTTAAACCTTCTGATCTCAAAATCATTCAGCTAGATCGAACAAACATTAAAGTAATTAGTGAACTTAAGAATGTGTTGATTAGATTATCATCCAATCTGAAATTTCATCAGATAATTGATATTATCGTTGTTGATATCCCTGAAGTTTATGGCTTGTTCTTAAGCAGGGATTGGTCAGAGCAGTTGCACGGTTACTTTGCCACAGATTGGTCCCACTTGTGGTTGCCTGAAAATGGACAGCCCAACAAAATCAGGATAAACAGAGAACATTATCTTAAGCATACTGTAACGGATCTGAATGACACAAATGAACCTTTCATTACATCTTCTAATTCATTTGAAACGTAGGGAATGAATACCTTCTTTTGTAATTTCATGACCGAAATCTCTCCCATCACTGATCTTACATTTTCGACGACGCACAGATATGGTCCTTATACTTTGATGGATCCAAATCCAAGGAAGGAGAAGGTGTTGGTTGTGTACTCATCGATCCTATAGGTAATAATACTTTTATTGCTTGTTGGTTAGAGTTCAAATGTACCAATAACACGGTCGAATACGAAGCACTTCTACAAGGACTCATGAAATCTTTGGATATGGATGTGCGGAATTTGATAGTATTTGGTGATTCAAAAATCGTGGTTAAGTAGGTAAGAAATTCCATACATTTCCTATCACCACATCTTAAAAGATACCAAACATAGGTATGGAGTTTAATGCACAAATTTCCAGCATTCAACATAAATTCCATTCCTAGGTTGAGTAATTCAGATGTTGATTTATTGGCCAATGTTGCTTCTAAACTATTGTACATTGAAGGTCTTTCCCCTGATGTGTTTTCAATTGAATTGTTGTTCAGACCGTCGATCCTGGATAACATTATAAATTGTAGAGTAGTCGACAACGACCATCAGATTATCAGCTTCCTACATATGGAAGACACCTTCCCAGGTGCAGTCATTGATGAAGGTACTCATGATGAGAACCTCCAGAATTTCACAGTAATATCTGATCCTCGATCTCCTAAATCGACATACGAGATGGTAAACTCTATCCCCAGATCTGTCGTACGATTAGAGAAATTTTATGAATTGCATGATAAATTTAGAGGAACAATAAATTGCAAAACTAACATTTCTTCTTTGATTTATGAGACGGTTAATTTAGGAACAAAGGATAATCCTCAAAATAATAATCTGGGAAAGGGATGTTCCGAGCAAGAAAGATATACTTTTATAAAGTTATTTAAAGAATTTAAAGACATTTTTTCCTGGACATATGATGACTTGAAAACATTTGATCCTAACGTCATGCAACATGTTATCCCCATGAAACCCGAGACTCAGCATTTTTCAACAGAAATTGAGGAAGATGCATCCTAAATTAGAACCCATTGTTAAAAAAGAACTAAACAAATTACTAACTACAAAGATAATTTTCCTGGTTAGGCACATGCAATGGGTGTCAAATTTAGTCCCTGTAAGGAAGAAAAGTGGTGAAATTTGACTATGTGTCAATTTTTGGAACCTAAACCGAGCATCTGATAAAGACAACTACCCAGTTCCTCCAATGGAAAAAATTCTACAGCAGATATCTTGCTCCAAAAGACTATCTCTACTAGATGGATTTTTGGGATACAACCAGGTCCTCATGTCTCCCTCAGATCAGCTTAAAACCACCTTTCGCACCCCATGGGGAACTTATGCCTACAGGAAAATGCCTTTTGGACTGATAAATGTCGGTGCCACTTTTTAGAGAGCAATGGATATTGATTTTTATGGACTTATTAACCAATCATTCATGGTCTACCTTGATGATGTCACTGACTTATCTAAATACAAGAATGATCACTTGTCTCACCTCAAGGTTGTCCTGGAACGATGTCGCAAGTTCGGCATATCTCTCAACCCTAAGAAATCAGTCTTTGTAGTGGATCAAGGTAAACTGCTTGGGTTTATAGTGTCTAAGGCTGGAATAATTATTGACCCTGAAAGAACCCAATCTATTGCTAAACTCCCCCCTCCTTCTTCCAAAAAATCCATGCAGTCTTTTTTGGGCAAGATTAATTTCATCAGAAGGTTTGTCCCAAGTTTCTCAGAAATGGTAAGAACATTACAAAATTTAATTAAAAAGTTAGGATTTCGACTCAATCAGAAAATCAATAATAGAGGCCCCTTCCTTGATGAGCCCCAATTTTTCTCAGGATTTCACTCTGTATACCTTTGCTTCTGACCGATCTTATATTGTTGTGTTAACACAGAAAAATGTTGAAAGCAATGAGATACACTTTTCCTTCATGAGCTCAGTTTTTAAAGGAGTAGAGCTTAACTACCCAACAGTAGATCAACGGGCATATGTTGTTTTTAAAGTAGTAAAACACTTCCGGTCATATCTGTTGAAATCCAAAACCAAGGTTATCGTTCCTTACCCAGTTGTAAGAAACATGTTAGTACAAAAAGAACTGGGTGAGAAAAGGGAAAATTGAATGATGTCATTACAGGAATATGACCTTGAAATAACCCATGCACATATTGTTAGAGGTCAATGTCTGTGTAATCTAGTGGTTGATTCGGTTGAAGAACAACAAATTCAAATAAACACCTCGACTGTGAATCAGCCTGACGAAAAACAGATCAGTTGTGCACAAGTTACCGCCAATTCTTGGTATGAGAATATTAAATTTTATTAGACACATGGATCTGCTCCCCATAATATTGATCCTAAAAATAGAATATCACTTAGGCTTAAATTCACCTATCTAGTTAATAAATGATGTTTTATTTCGAAAGAACTTTGATGGTGTTCTTATGCATTGTTTAGACAAGGAAGAGTAAAAAAAAGTGTTATCTGAACTTCATGCAAGTGAATCTGGTGGTCATTTCGGTAGAGATACTACTGCTCACAAAGTGTTAAAAGCTGGATACTATTGGCCTACCTTGTTTAGAGATTCTCATGAGCTGTGTCGTAAATGCATAATCTGCCAAAACGCTGCAGGACAGGTAAAAAATGCAGCATTCCCTTTGCAGCATGTTACTGTAGATTCCCCTTTTCAGTAATGGGGTCTTGACATCATAGGACCAATTAATCCCTCTTCTTCATAGCAACACAAGTATATCCTGAAAACAATGGATTATTTTACTAGATGGCCCGAAGTTGTACCTTTAAAAGTGATGAACACAAATCAGGTAGTATCCTTCCTAAACTCTCATATCATCACTAGTTTCAGCATTCCCGAATATCTAGTTTTTTATAACGCCTCTTACTTTTCATCCCTTGATATGAACGTTTTTTCTCTGGAAAAAGGGATTAAATTGAAGTATTCTGCAAGCTACTACCCTCAAGGAAATGGCTTAGCAGAATCAACAAACAAAAAATTGATCAAGATTATTAAAAGGACAGTTCCATAAAATCACCAAAATTGGCACAATGCATTGTATAATGCACTCTGGGCTGATAGGGTAACACCAAAATATTTTTTTGGTAATTCCCCTTTCTTCCTCGTTTACGAAAGAGAAGCCATTCTTCCCCTACATATTTTACTCCCTTCTCTGCAATTGTCGCAGAAAGTTCAAGAAGAGGAGTGCCCTCCCCTAGAAAATCAAATTAGTGCCTTGTTAAAACTGGAGGAGGTAAGAAACCAAGCAAAGCATAAACTGGATCAGCATCAGCAAATTTTAAAAAGTTGGTTTGATTCAAATTCTTCTTCAGATAGGAATTTTGATGTAGGAGATCTGGTTCTCAAGTGGGATAAATCTCACGAGGGGAAGGGGGAACATACCAAGTTCCAAAACCTGTGGCTGGGACCATTTGTAATTTCTGAAAAATTGGGCCCCGGCTCTTTCCGTCTGCATAATTTGGAGGGATATCCAGACACTTTCCTAGTGAATGGCCAGGCTCTCAAGAGGTATTTCACCTGATGTTTTTTGTTTCACTCTTTTGTAAATATTTTTTTTAATTTTCTTTTCTGTTTTTTATTTTGGTTCTTTTCATTTTGCTTGGTTTTGATTTGCTTTCTGAATAATTATGTCTAAGTCACCATCTCGTTTGTGGAAGGGAATCATAATTTTTGTTCATTAGCAACAGTTGATAACTTCCCAAACACCTAAGCAGTAAGTGCTAAAACTCAGATCAACAGAAATGAGTTTATGTTCAAATCAGTGTTTCTAGCTTCTCATTGAAATTACAAGTAGACGCGATTGTCATTAACAAACTTCTAATGTTGTCCCTGTTTTGAGAAAAACAACTCAATTGTACATTCCCGTCGTCGAGATGATTTTCTAACCAAAATCTAAGTGTCCAAGTCATGATGAGGGTCATCAAAACAGAAGAGTAATTGGTGAAATATCAATTTTTTTTCATTCCAAACTACAAGATTTTCAATATCACCCTACCCTCTTGAATATCATTAAGTTCTGCAAACTATAAACAAATTCTAGAGGGTTGAAAGCACAGTAATGTGTGAGAAGTGTATGTAAACCCGTCGGGACACTGAATAGGTCTGTTGGAAGTGGGTAAATGCATGCATGATACCAAGACAACTTCATCAAGGTACTGAACAGGCCTGCTGGCAGCAAAGCAATGTCGGGTTTAAGAAGATCCGCAAGTCTGTTTTCAATTTGATCAAAATTAAAATATGTACCGTATCATGGTTAAATGACTCTTAGATAGGATATACATACTAGAGTGGGTCAAATGACATCCCTGCCGAGGCTATGGACACATGCTGGCAACAGTGGCTCTGTCAACTGCATAAACAATCGCTACACTCGTAATCTAAGTTAGATATCGGATGACATTTTTATTTTATTTTTAGACAGAAATACATATGATACTAAACTGTGTTATTTTCTAAGTTATGATCAATATGCTTGGCCAGCTATTAACTATTTCTAAAATTCATTTCATCTAATTCACCCTGGCATGAATTTTTTTGGTGATGCATAGATAACTGCTTCACCCAGTATGTTTCCATTGTTGGCAGCCACGCGTGATTTTCGATACTTACCACGATCAAAAGAGATTGTACCTTTTTGTAGCTACCATCACCTTCTATTTGTAAATATTTCAAGACAATGATTGGGTTAAGTTTACCTTATTGAATTTTTCGTTTGCATTTTTGTTTGTTTTAATTTTAATTCATGACTGTAAGCATGAATTTAAACATAAAAACTTGGATTGTTTTCAAAATCTTTTACCTTAGAAATATCATTTTAAAAGCCACCCATATATGATTAAAATTCAAATCTTATGAAATGGTTGGTTAATTCACTATTGAAATCTTTGTGTATTAGGGTTATTAAGAATTCATTGGTTCTATAGTTTGTTGGGGAAATGTTTGAATGCACAGGAACTTTGGTTAACTGTGATATTATTCTCATGAGTTCAGTTGTCATATCAACATTCATGCAAATGAGTACAGGCATGTTGTACTTGCATTTTCACCTTACCTTGCTAGCCCGAAACATTAATGAGAGTATTCATTATGCGCATAGGTTTTTGTACTCTATGAGTTTTGGCACTTATTGTGAGAAATGGCTTAGAGTCTTACGAACGTTTTGGTTTTCATTTTCCCTAATTCTCCTGTCCGAGTTATGATAGCCCCCGGACTCTGCGATTTTCATGCTATTACATCTTGTTTAGACCTGTCTCTACTGCTCATTTGTTGGGTACCTAAACCTAGCCCTGGTGATTTCTGTTGTATCCTTATCACATTGGTAATGGCACCCTTTGTTCGTATCAAGCCGAACAGATGCCAAGCTTTGTTATCCCATGACGATGTTATTGACGACCTAAAGGCTCATGGGTGGGATGTATTCCTCAAGAAGTTCAAGGGCTATAATCTCCAGGTTGCAAAAGCATTTACACATACTTTTGACGACTTCAAAGCCAAGATTGGGGATATACAGTTGGAATTAACAGAGGATTTCGTGAGCAAGGCGAAAAGACTCCCATCTAAAGGCAAGAGGTGATTCAAGAATGCTAATATAGAAGACGTCCCATGGAGTTTATTCATGGCTTCCCGTAAAACCACTTGTTGTATAAAAGGTATTCCTATCGCTCTTTTAAAACCTAGATGGCATAGTCTCCTTTTAATTCTGAAGTAGTTTGTTACGTGTGAAGGCCGAAATGGGCTGGTTTTTCTGTACCACATTCATTTTCTTATGAATTTCATAGGGTTTGATTTGGATATGCCCTTTTACCTATTGATGAGTCTTTACAAAATGTCCAAGCATTACAAATGACAGGGTATCAATTCAAGTTTGTTTCACCACAGACTCATTAAACTCTTGTTGGTTTATCACCTGTCAAAGATAGGTGAAAATTGGGAAACCTTTCTGATAAGAAATGGATTCACCCAGGCCGACGCTATAGCCAACCCTCTTTTAACTGCAAACCTTAACTTGGACAGACCAGTAGCTGAAAGCTAGTTCGCTAATTCATTTGAGGGCCCAGAATTTATTGGACCAGTTTCTGTTGTTAATGAAACCCTTGTGGATAAATATTTATCATGTAGGTTTTCACCTGGAAGATCTCTAGAACAAGTGATTACCAAATTAAAAGAAAAGGATCCTCTCGTGCCTATGAATGATTATAGTTTAAACATTGATGATAATCATGTTATCAAGAATGTCCGTAAAGGAAAGAAACCACAGAGCATGGATTTAAGTTTCAGGAATAAGAATGTTGGATGTTTGATTTCTAGAAAACTAAGAAATTGAAAGGGTAATCATCTGAGCTCGATCGATCTGATCGAGATCGATGATCAGTGCTCAGATCGTGAGACAGAGGATTTATTGGCTCATGAAGACCCATAAAATCAGTGTTCCAGGAGAGAGGTCATTACCCATGTTAAACAGTATGATTTCGTGACCAATTTTCCCCTGTGTCTTAAGGGTACAAAAGGATTTTCCGATATTAGGCACGATCTGGAAAAAACCACGGGTAAAAATGAATCACCCCTTGTCGATTGTGTTCCACGTCGATCTACCAATTCCTTGGTACATTGTGATAGCTGCCTCGATTGGATAGATCGCTACTATACAGATGTTCCGCTCCTACAGGCCTGAATTAAAATCTTGGCTGCTCAGAACACTCTGTTGAAACAAGAGAACCTTGACCTGAAGACACACACAGAGAGAGAGAATAAACGATTCAAGAGGGATTGAAATATAATCATTAAGAACACAACCAGTTTCAAAGCAATTATAAATTCTGAACTGTCAGATCCCTCTTTGGCTAATTTTTAATGGTAAAATGAATTTTTTTTTTATTTCATTCAATTCTGATATTATAGTCGAAATATGTAGATTTAAATTTTGATTTTATTTACTAAAAATAAGACTAGCTACAGAATCTATGATTCTATAGCCAGTCTCTTTTGAATAATAATTAGTAATTAGTGATTGTTTTTCTAATACATCAAAAAAGTTTTTCTATTCACGGGAAATGGAAGATTATGTTGTTGATTGCATGGAACAAACACTTTGAATTAAACGCTCAAATGTTCAATAGTTTCTCCCTTTTTATGTTTTATAAAACTTTGGCTTATTTTTTAACAAGCCAACTCATGTATGAGTGGTTTCCAGTCCACTATTTTTGTAATATTATTTGATTTTGGGGGATTCACCTCTATCTTATATGATATGAGAATTTGGATCCTGAACTAGTTTAAATATTGTTCACTCTTGCTAGTAAATACATCTTTGATTTGGATGTAGTATGGACATGTAACATTCAAGACTATATGGACAAGCTTTTCACTCCTTGGCTTTAGAGCAACGTGGAGCTTTCCTATTATGTTTTTCTTTTTATATTATGGAATGTTAATATGTTATACAGCTTTAGTCTTATCAGCATATGATATTTCATTTTATTTAGCACTTTGAATTATGTATGTAATTTGTTGTTCATATATTACATCTGTGATCATTATTTCATTTAAATATCATTGATTTATGCTTGATGTTAAGTGATGTATTACATGAATACTTTATATTAAATTTCTCTTACTATAAGTGTTCATCGTTACAAGATCACAGGATCTATATGTTTATTACTCTGTTCTTATATCTTTTCTCTGAAAAATACCTTTGAGTTTACTCTGGGAATGTTAGCACAAGCCTGTTACAGGTTTTTCTCACAGGCAAGATAGCAAGGAGTTTGAATTGCGCAGAGACATAAACTCAGTAGTTGATTGATCTCAGGTTGGTTTTTATTTTTGTTATTAGTTTATTTATTAATGAAATAGGAACCATTTAAATTGGCTTTGACTGTTATTTTGTTCTTGTTTCAAATTATGTCCTATTAGTATGTGTGAGTTCTTAGGTTTTAAATTATTAAAAAGAAAATATAAAATGTATGTGCTTTCTTTATCCACTACGTAAAAAACTGCAAAAAAAAAAAAAAAAGATTTCACAAGACATCCACGAAAAACTTGCAAACTGTAAATACCCTGTTCATAATCGCATACTCATGTTTATGTTTTAACACTTGTAAATAATTAAATTCATGTACATAGTATCGTCATTTCTTTTATATTAGTTTTCTTTATTTTTATCATTTTACGATTTTAGTCTGCCAACAGAGCCGTTAAACCCGTCAGGTCATCTCACTTCAAACGGCTTGGGTTATTTAGACAACCCCGGTCCGTATTTGACCTTTCAGTTGATGGTGTGTCACTTACCCCCGTCAATAGGTAGTAGTCCTCCCTAGTGTATGGGTGAGATAGATGACTACAAGAGAAGGGAGAACATAAAAGGAATGGAAAAACTCATAGAATATCTTCTGTGTGAAGATAAGAAAGAGTATCTTATGCATGAAGATGAAAGAAAGAAAGAGTATCTTTTGAGCAAAGATAAAGAGAAAAAAACTTCTTTAATATGGATACATGGAGAACCAGTCAGTGATCGTGATGCCAAATGACCAAGTGGATTATATTGATGCCTCTTGTTACCCAGTTGATTATGTTGCCTAGTTGATGATGTTACCCAGTTGATGATGTTACCCAGTTGATGATGTTACCCAGTTGATGGTGTTGCCTAGTTGATGATGTTATCCAGTTAATGTTGTTTTTCGGTTGATGATGATTATCCAGTTGATGATATTTCCCAAATTATATTGTTCAATTGATGATGACATCCAATGACCTGTCAAAAGATAAAGAATATCCTTCTTGTTAAGAGGGAGTGTTGAAATATTGTGTAACTGCAAATAATATTCTTATCCCCTTTTGCGGATTGGTCAAATCCTAAATGTAATATGCAAATTAAGAAGTTAGCCCCCGGGAAAATTAAAGTGGTTCTAACTACCCAGAAAGAGAAGTCGGTCATGCCAGTGAAGAGACACCTCCTTTCAGCACTTGTCGGTTTGTATAAATAAAGGAAGCCAACTCCTCATTTGTTCACTCACACAGCTCACTCATCTAGTGCGCAAGTATTGAAGGAAGCTGCAGTTTCCAGTTGCCGAAAGAAGGAAGAGAGAGAGGTGCATTGTTTGGGAGAGGATACTCTCTAGTGTTTGGTTTATACTCTTGGCATTGGATTGGCTATGGTTCTTTGATTATTTTCTGGTTTAGCATCATGGTAGTTTGTCTCTCATAGAGAGTTATTCTGGTACTATACTTGGTTATTGAATCTATATTAAATATTTTTTGTTGGGTTTTCTTCCCCTTGAGGGTTTCCCAGGATAAATGTGTGTGTACTCTTGTGATTGTGTTTCTCTCGGTGATCCTATCTATGTTATGGTTATCTAGTAAATTGAAAAGAAACCTAATAATATCTCAAAACTTAACCGCGAGTGGGATATAATTCCCTCATTTTTGTATCAATAAACTATAAAAGGAGCAAGAGAGGAGGGAGGGACTTGACAAGGTGACAAATGAGCTTGAAAAGAGAATCCTGAGAATAAAACTCAAAAGAAAATTCCACATAATATATGTGTTGGTGAAGCGAGTGGGCTATAATTACCTCATTTTCATATCAATAAACTATAAAAGGAGCAAGAGAGGAGGGAGGGACTTGATAGGGTGACAAATGAGATTGAGAAGAGAAGGTTGACCAAATTAACCACTTTAGAAACATAACCAATCTTTGAAGTTAAAAAGCATTTCATCCTCATATGCTTATTGAGGGATACAGAACAGATGATCCAAATGGATATCGGTGTCCACCCACCTATTCCAACTGGCTCACGTGCATTTTTCATCATTGGCATTTATTTCCTAGATTTTCAAGTCCTAAACTTTTGGGGCCGTTTTGAGGCCCTAAACAACGTTTTTGGAGCTCACCATAGTCAAACTAAAATTAGAGTTAGATTTTGATGGAATAATGTGTATTCCTTGGATAGACCTTTCCAACGGGCTATCATGCACCTAAAATGGAGATCATATGCAAAATTTACGACCCCGGGAAGTTCTTGTACCAACTTACCCCATCGAGGCCCACATGACTTTTGGCGCTTTATCTCCACATTAGGACCACAAACATTTTGGATTTTCATCTTCTAGGGGCTAGGTTTTTGGATGTTTAGGTTTTCTCCATTTATATTAAAAAATCCTTTTGAGCCTCATTGTACTCATCTTCTTCTTGAGAATGAGCGCAGTCGTCACATCTCTTCTCAGAGATAAGATGCCACCATTCTAGCAAGTATTTCACTCTATAATTCTGCAGTTCTGTACATTTCACTCATTAATAGAAATTGTGTATTACTGTATATATGTGACTCTTATTATATATATCTGATATATCTCTATTACATTATTGGATCACTTGCAATATCTCTGTATATTTCTTTATTATAGCATTTTGTGCTCAAAATAATCTGGACCAGTGGTATCAGAGCAGGATGCTCTTGGTTGTTTTTCATTGCATGTCCCTGACGAGGTATGAGTATATAAATTTGGGTCTCAAGCTTGTCTCTCTTGAGGACAATCACTCTTGCACGCCTAAAAAACTTCCATGGCGGAAGAAAAGAAAAACGACGGAGTAGAAGATTTTATTAATTTGTTGTTGGATCAAGCTCTCACGTGAGAGAGGGATGAAATGATGGAGAATTTTTCCCAAATCCTTCGACGTCTACCTATAAAAGCATATGTGTCTTCATCAAGTAGCCACTTTGAAGGCACTGTTCCTTTCAAGGTACAAATTATTTTTTATATTCTCGTATTTGAAGGTCAGATAGATGTGGATTCTCTGGAAAAATGGTTAAATCCGCTAGAAGGTTATTTCTCTATGCACAATTTTTCCGATGGGAAAAATATCACCTTCGTGCTTCTTAAGGCTCTCCCCCATGTCAAACATTGGTGGGAAACATATTGTGAGAAAATTTTCACAGAGGATTCTAGAATGTTCAAAGTCGAACCCACTTGGGAATCTTTCATAGATGTCATCAAGGAACAATATTACCCTATTGGAAACTATGAAGACTAGTACATGAGATGGACCACGTTGTGTCAAGAGAGGGGCCAAGCAATGTCGGAGTTCACCAATACCTTCCATACCTTGCGCACTAAGTTGAGTATCAAAAATTCTGAGCAGAATTTGGTTCTGAAATACCATGGGGTTCTACAAGGGTACATCCATACCACAATGGAGTTTCTATACATCTCATCACTGAGAGTTGCTTATCGATATGTTGTCAAAATCAAGCAGAAATTTAAGCACCAGAACAAACGGGAGTTCAGGTCTGCAAATCCGCAACAACTAAAGTATGATGAAGACGTCCCTAACAAACATCCTCCCGAAAACCAGTCTAAGACATAGGAACAGAAGGGTAAGGGAAAGACAAAGAATGACACTAGAAAGTGGTGTGATTTCCACAAAATCCTCTGGCACAACACCGATGAATGTCGCTCAAAACAGTCATTGGTGGTCGAGATAAAAGATAAATATATGAACCTGGTGTTATGGCCAAGGGTAAACCACAACAGACAAGTATGACTGCATAAATCAACTCAGTTCCAACATGTGCTATATAAACTAATGTGCAATACAAGTAAGAAGCCTACCTCGATCCAATCATTTGATGTCATTCCACCATTGAGCACTTTGACCCAAAGCTTTACACCTGCAAGAAGTTCTCAACAAACAAGCGATGCAAGTATATAGTGACAATATATAAAATGAGTTAGCACATCAGATAGCACAATCCATTAATAAACATTACAAACATACCCATGGATAATAATCATATATTTGCAAGATATCGATAGGACGGGAAATGAGTATTTCTATTAATAATTGATCAATAGAAGTATCAACATTACAGACTTCTGTGTCAGCACGGTTCGAAACCAAGAAACTAAGTTCCTTCCAACTGGGTCTCCACCACTTCAATCCTTCACCAAAGGCAATCTCATAGAAAAGAGGTAATGAGGTCCTCTCGACAATAAGGAAAGAGCTTGGGGGCTAAACATTGTGTTCATAATTGAGGGACAAAGGGATACAGACTCAATATGAAGTAATTTCTCCAGAGTAACTTTGCTCTCAAAGTTGAATGATTTCTCCTCTTTTTCCATAGCTCGAAATTGTGCTCTTATAGCCTCCAGAATGCAAATGAAGGGTCGAGTCAGAATGTTTCCAGTATATGGAAGGCCAAAGATCAGAGATATTTTGTCATGACATGGAAACCCGACCTCATTTTGTATTTTCTAGCACAAATCCTGATATATGCGAGTTGTAGTGGAGCATCAAGCGTATACGCATCTTTCAAAGCAGTTAGGGAGCGTATATGTGGAAAAATATTTATTTTTGGCTCTGGATTTATCAAAAATGGGTTGATAAGTCTGCATAGGGAAATGGAAAAGGCCCTCTGTGCAAGATAGCAATGGTGAGGCAAATCTTGCTATAACAGATGCCCCCTAATGTGTGAGATCAGAGGAGTATCTGCGATGGCTGAAATACATTATAAATAACCTAGAAGTGGAGTGGTAGAGAACCAGCTAGACGAACTCAATTGCTCATTACATTATGTACTGACTTTGCATACATGGCTGTCGAGAATACAATGCAGATCCATGTGGAAAATATACCAACAAGTGTTCATGGCCATGAGTAGGCAAGTATAAATGTGTTACATGCCAATAGTTGTCATAGTCACGAACAAGGCCCAGTGAAACCAGTCTCAAAATCAATCTAAAGATATATGTATACGATGGAGTACAACCTAATATCCCATGATCGTTGAAGTCAAATAGGTACTGGTCCAATGAAATGGAAGCAACAGCTCAAGAAAGTTGCGTCCACAAAGTGATGTCTTCAAGTATTCAATACAATCTGCCAATGGTGCAAGTCTACATCATGTGAATAAATGAGTTGAGGTTGAACACGATGAGACATCGTTTGATAAACGGTCATTGAGGTATACCATTAACAAATGTGATACAGCCTACCAATGATGAAAGTAGGTATCAAGGCACCGAGTACATCTCTACAAATGTGAATAAAGGAGTCGGTGTCGAACACTTGAGAGATCCATTGATCAGGGACATTGATGTATTCATATATGTCAATGGCAAGAGAGCCTGCCACTAATGACTGAAAGCCTCAAGGTACTCATAAAACTCTAGGTCTCGTATCCAGAATACATGAGTTGAAGTCGATGGAAAGAAACCCGCTGAAAGGAGAGCATTAAGGCATCTCTCATCAGTCAGCACGAGGAACAAAGCAGGAGCTTCATGATTTGGTAGAGATCGAACGAAGAACATGTTCACGAACCAACAACCCTGTGCATCTTTCGCATGTGCCAAATGCAAGCGGTACATGAAAAAGACCCTCTGAATAGAAGCCAATGATGAAAACTGCTGACAAAGGCGAGGAAACCACAAATAAGGCTAATGGCATCCAAGACACTGCATGAATCCCAAAGTGTGAATAGATGTCTTGTCGTCGAACACAAGGGAAACCACCCAGTCAACGACCCATTATGAAATGTCAATTGTTGGTTTCAAGGTGACCTACCAATGATGAAAGTAGGACCAGGGTGCATCATAAGACCAAAGTATCATGTGATTTTGAGACAAACTGAGGGTATGGCCGACATGCAAAGTCAATATTTCTGAGAAGTGGCCGACACAGGTTGATAGATTTCCTTTGAACAAGAGCATGAGACATATGGTGGACTCCGGTGGCATAGACTTAATGATGTGACAACTAGATGCAGGAGGCATCCATAATGCTCTCTATAGTGACTGGAAGATTAACCAATTGGTAGAGAAAATTCTGTAACGAGATCAGCTTCCTAAGTCCATGCTAAACCCAAAATTATGATGACGCAAGGACTCAATAACTTTGTGCTATGTTCAAAGGTGACACGATTGTTGCCAATTACAATATAGTACTCCCCTCCCGCCCGTCTTTTTTTTTTTCATAACAAGTGAATGCTATGATACAGAGGAGGGAACGAGTGTCACAAGTAAGAAAAACTAGTTCCAATAGTGGAACATACCTATGCTCAATGCAAGGAAATGCATGCGGAAGATGGACACTTGGGGTGATGTTCCCACCAGGGTATAGGGTGTCAAATTGCGAAGGATATAAACAAGTCTCTGCTTGGTTGAGGATGCAAACTGCTTGGGCCGTGGTTTATAACGCAAAGTGAGAACTGGCTAAAGGCTCAATACGGCAAGCAAGGGCATGAGATGCAATCACAATTTAACGCCAAAAAATGTCCTTTTTTATATCTTTTAGTCTACTTGGTGTGAAAAGGGGGTAAACTTGTGCCAAATAGACATCTTTTCAAATCCAATTTACGAGTGTGAAAAAGACAAGTTCACTCGGCGATCTTTTCCATTTTTGATAGCGAGTCGGAAAAGAGCTTAACTAAGACTCATGATCTTTCAAATCCAATTTTAACGAGTGTGAAAGGGGAAAATCACTCGGTGATCTTTTCAATTTTTAATAACGAGTCAGAAAAGAGCTTAACTAAGACTCGCGACCTTTCAAATTCAAATTAACGAGCATGAAAGGAACAAATCGCTCGGAAATATTTTCTCTTTTTGAACGAGTCGAAAAAGGGCTTAACTTGGACTCGTTAGGAGATTCTAGGCGAAAAATCACGGGGGAGGCCAAGACTCCCGTGCAGACCTTCTGTGGAATGTTGATATCTTACGAAGAACCGACACAAGCTCGGAAAGACCCAAAGCTCTCCAAGTCGAGGAGGGAAAAGTGTTAATGGAGGTTATCGTCTCCGTGTTATATCGGATAATGTATCTTCCTAGAAAAGACATAGGCGGAGGCATTGGATACCACATAAGACCATCCCAATCAAAGGGAATCTCGTCAAGACTTGGAGGGAGAGAACTCGAGAAGAGTAAAACTCTCTCTTGTTCAGAAGGTGAAGTGATAGAAATGATAAGGACATGGAATAGAAGGTATAGAACCAGAACTAGGAGAGCGGGATCGACCAAAAATTGCATTGGTGCGACCACTTCCTTAGAATTTTCACTCTCCAAGAGAAGAGTGGGTTCGGTCGAAGATTGCATCGATATGACCATTTCCTTAACCATTGGTTGAATAGGTTGCGAGACAATAAGGTCAAGAGGTGCATCACCCCAAAAAACATGAGTGTTGTCGGTTGAATATTGCATCGACACGACCATTGGTTGAACAAGATGCGAGACAACAAGGTCAAGAGACGCATCACCCCCGAACATAGGAGAGGTTTCAATCGAAAATTGCATCGACACAACCACAAGTTGAATGAGATGTGAGACAACAAGGTCAAAGGATGCATCAACCCTTAAAGGAAAAGGGGTTTCAGTTGAAGATTGCATCGGCATGACTATTGTATCAACCAAAGAAGGAACAGAGTGTTGTGAAACCATAGATGGATCAGAACCTGAAGGGACCTTAGGTGAGCCCCACGCTTTTTGTATCCTAGCAATAACAGGACATAAACGAGTAAGGTGACTTCCTTCACAAGTCTTGCAAAGGAATCTAGGCTTACGTCCGAGACATTTAGGCTTCTCAATCATATGAATGCCCCCAGCATGACTTGCAGTGGCTGGTGACATGCTCCCAGGAGGACTTGCAGAGGCTAGTAGAAAAACTCCAACATGACTAGCAGAGGTTAGTGATGGACCCCCAACATGACTAGTAGAGGTTGGTGATGGATGTGTAGTGTGACTAGAAGTGACCAGACATGTGCCCTTAGCATGACTTGCAGCGGCTGGTTGTAGGTCTTCAACATGACTTGCAGAGGTTGTTGACCAATCTCCAACATGACTAGCAGAGGTTGGTGATATAATGCCAATATGACACACAGTGACTGGACTTGTGCCCCCAGCATGACTTGCAGCGTCTGGTTGTAGATCTTCAACATGACTTGCAGAGGTTGTTGACCAATCCCCAACATGACTAGCAGAGGTTGGTGATATATTGCCAGTATGACAGGCAGTGACTGGACTTGTGGCGGTAGTGAATTGTGGCATTTGAGACCAAGGTCCAAGGAAAGATTGGTTCTGAGAAGTTGCAGGCCAAGAAGGATCCTAGTTTACACCCTGTCCCTGTCCATCAGGATAGTATCCTCCTCCTGATTGATTCATAGAGGGTTGTAATGGCATAGACATTGAAGGAGCTGCTTGCGAAGAGAAAGCAACATGACAAGGATTACTCATGTGAGGATATATGTTGCCCCCAGATGAAGGAACTTCATGAATGGGGTTTCCCATACTATAAATATAACTCCCCTCGGATGAAACGCTAGAGGGCAGATGAAGTTCCGCCATGGGAAAAGTGTTTGTAGGAACTGACATAGCGGAAGAAGGATAAGTGGACAAAGTGTAACAAGTAGAAGGATTGCATAGTTGGGGACTTACTTCTCGCATAGTGGATTCGTAGGAAGGAATATTCCAACCTCCTACCGTAAGAGGTGTTTGAAGGATATGACTCCCACCAAATGGAGAGGGATAAGAAGGAGGCATCATGCCCCCAGACCCAAAACTTGTATTCGCATAAGGAGGCGAGACAGAGGATGGTAAGTGCGAAGACATATAAGACATACCATGAGAAAAATGATTAGAGACCCAAGGCATTGACTTAGTACCATAATTATGCATACCATTATAAAAATCGGAAGGGTTTGTCCCCATGAAATGAGTAGGCATCATGGGATGGGTAGCAGTAAATGAGGGAGAAAAATAAACTCCACTATCCATGATAACAAAGACTCGGCAAAAACTCCTATGGTCAACTAATAGTCAAAGATCATACCAAAATTCAAATGGCCAATATGCATGCAAACGGGCTAAAGTGGTTGAGTGGCCTCCCTCACTAAATAAGGTATGTCTCGTCTAAGAGGGACCTGAGACCCCCTGCTAAATTTTGGAGGTAACAGAATCAGTTATAAGGGCCCTCGTAGGCTTAACAACTAGTCAGTCAGATCCCCCCGGAGAGGTAATCCTCCATAAACGTTGTGTGTTGTCCGACCCCTATCTGACTCGGGATACAAGAAGAATAACCCCTGCAAGTAACCTATGAGAAACCTAAGTCAAGAAACTAATCAACCATTGTATAACCGATGCACGGGCGAACAGTCGTAAGTCTGGATTACCGTATGCGCAGGGTAGCAAATCCCGAAACCTTGAAAGTACCGCCTCTCACAAAGGTATGGATACTAGAAAGAACCCCAAATACGAATAAATCCACAAAAATATCTATGACGCTAGGTGAGTATCCAGGGGTTATCCCTTCAACAAAACTTCGCTCGACCTCGTGCTTAACTTCGGTGTGAGAGGAGCCTCCTAATATTACCAATTATACAATGGATTTCTCAACTCCCTGTCTCAAACACATATGTTGATTTAATTGCCTTGGAGAATTTTACTCACAAAATCCTATTCCAAGGCACTAAATCCTAGGCTAGTTTGTGCACCCTAAATAATAAAATCGTTACTAATCAATTTTAGTTTAAAGCGTAAATTTTATTGGCCGTGATTACTCAAAAAGGTATGGAAATGAAACTCATGGTGTTATGACTCTGCATGAAAAATAAAAATAGATATAATGCAAAGCCTAACTTTAACTTTTTAGTGAATGATATGCTAAATAAAAATAGTGTAATCTTCAATTTTAACTCTGCAACTCAGAAGTAAAATGCAATATTTCACTAAATGTGCTAAGCTAATGATAAAGGTTCTAAGACAAAAATACCAACCAATGCAAAATACCTATTTTTTTGTATTTTCAATATATTAAAAAGAAAATGCATGGACTGATAAGCGACTTGATATATAACTTCTATTGTGTATAAAAACAATCACTCGAGCAGAATACCAAGCAGCTAAGCAGACAACCCAACTACCAAGGACAAATCAAAAACGGAAAACAAAGAGAAAGACGTTGCCCAAAAATTCAACTCCAAACAGGTTTTCTGTCATCCCATATAATCTCAACAGGCACCACATAGACCTAAGAAGGCTCAGTGATCCTCAAAACCTACCCAGCAGTCACTAAACTAAGAAAGCAAGCAAGGGGAAGTGGTATACATGACTGTTCAAGAGAAAAGGGCGTATATACACCTCTTGCAGTGGGACAACAAGCGTGTATACGCAGTTGTCAAGGCAAAAAGGGCGTATATACACCTCTTGCAGTGGGACAACAAGCGTGTATACGCAGTTGTCAAGGAAAAAAGGGTGTATATCTTTTAAAACAAGGCTAGGCAAGGGTAAAAGGCTGAAAAACTCAGACCCGGAGTGAACAGACTCCAACTGTGATACAACAAGAAACACAAAGGAAAAAGAGCAATGTAAGAAGAAAAATTACTTCAACCCTTAGAATGAAGATCTTTCCCCAGTGGAGTCGCCAATTCTGTTACAAGGGAAAAACTCTCTATGGCCAAGGGTAAACCACAACAGACAGGTACGACTGCAGAAATCAACTCAATTCCAACATGTGCTATATAAACTAATGTGAAATACGAGGGAGAATCCTACCTTGATCCAATCATTTGATGTCGTTCCACTGTTGATCACTTTGACCCAAAGCTTTACACCTGCAAGAAGTTCTCAACAAACAAGCGATGCAAGTATATAGTGACAATATATAAAATGAGTTATCACATCAGATAGCACAATCCATTAATAAACATTACAAACATGCCCATGGATAATAATCATATATTTGCAAGATATCGATAGGACGAGAAAGAAGTATTTATATTAATAATTGATCAACAGAAGTATCAACATTACAGACTTCTGTGTCGGCACGGTTCAAAACCAAGAAACCAAGTTCCTTTCAACTGGGTCTCCACCACTTCAATCCTCCACCAAAGGCAAGCTCGTAGCAAAGAGGTAATGAGGTCTTCTCGACAATAAGGAAATAGCTTGGGGGTTGAACACTGTGTTCAGACTTGAGGGACAAAGGGATGCAGACTCAATATGAAGTAATTTCTCCAGAGTAACTTTGCTCTCAAAGTTGAATGCTTTCTCCTCTTTTTCCATCGCTCGAAATTGTACTCTTATAACCTCCGGAATGCAACTGAAGGGCTGAGTCGGAACGTTTCCAGTATATGGAAGGTCAAAGATCAAAGATCTTTTGTCGTGACATGGAAACTCGACCTCATTTTGTATTTTCTGGCACAAATCCTAATATACGCGAGTTGAAGTGGAGCATCAAGCGTATACGCATCTTGCAAAGCAATTAGGAAGCGTATATGTGGAAAAATATATTTTTTTGGCTCTGGATTTATCAAAAAGGGGTTGATAAGTCTGCATAGGGAAATGGAAAAAGGCCCTCTGTGAAAGATAGAAATGGTGAGGTAAATCTTGCTATAACACCCGCATTCGGAATATGATTCGAAAAATAATGGAAGGAGATAGATCATCGACGTAGACCCCACTGCCACTGTCACAACCACAACAATCCAACCAAAAATACTAGTAGATCCTAAAGAGGGTGACTGACTCTTCCATTCACAAATGTGGGTGAAGGGGATCTTGTTGCATTTCATTGTTGATAGCGGAAGCCAAAAGAACCTCATCTCAGCAAAGGTCGTCAAACAATTGGGATTTCCAACAACACCACACCCGCAGCCATACAACATTGGGTAGCTTCGCTAGGGACGAGATCTCTGTGTCAGCCAACAATGTCGTCTGCCCTATGAGATCAAGCCCTTCAAGTATGAGGTATTGTATGATGTTTCCCCTCTAGATGTTTGTAATTTTCTTTTGGGCCAGG
Organism: Picea engelmannii; assembly: GCA_009831015.1. Lineage (NCBI taxonomy): Eukaryota > Viridiplantae > Streptophyta > Pinopsida > Pinales > Pinaceae > Picea > Picea engelmannii. The sequence goes on from ML787363.1 coordinate 195,281, forward strand.
CATATATGTGGAAGCACCATGTTGTTTATGATTCTCGACCCCGTAGTGTCATTGTTACTCTGGGGGCTCATATCTACAGGATACCAAAGGTAGTTTGGACTATTGTTTCAACAAAACAATGTAGCAAAGTTGTCTCTCATACGACAAAGTTTAGCCTCTTCGTGATTCAGGCAAGAAGTGAACAAAAGGACACTATGACTACTACAGCCTCGGTTCCATCCCCCTCTATCCAGCAGAAGCAAGTTGAAAAAATTGAAGAAAAGCACAAAGATTCCTTCTGCACACAGTCATCTCATGCAGTCAGACATGTTAAAAAGGTCCAACCCCTCCAACATCAAGTTCACAGCATCCTTCCACAATCCAAGCATCACAACGTCTCCAACAAGGCAAGCAACTCACCAAGGTTCAGATTCAGCAAACGCTTTCCCATCTCCCCCGGGAACTCAACACAATGGAGACCATTGTTTCCTAAGGGGGAAGGATTTATCCATATGGATATCGGTGTCCACCCACCTATTCCAATTGGCTCACATGCAGTTTTCATCATTGGCAATTTTTTCCTAGATTTTCGAGTCCTAAAATTTTGGCGTTGTTTTGAGGCCCTAAACAATGTTTTTGGAGCTCACCACAATCAAACTATAGACACAATCAGATTTTGATGGCATAATGTGTATTCCTTGAATAGACCTTTCCAACGGGCTATCATGCACCTAAAACGAAGATCGTATGCAAAAGTTACGACCCCGGGAAGTTGTTGTACCAACTTACCCCATCGAGGCCCATGTGACTTTTGGCACTTCATCTCCACATTGGGGAAACAAACCTTTTGGATTTTCATCTTCTGGGGGCTGGGTTTTTGGATGTTTAGGGTTTCTCCATTTATGTTAAAAATGCCTTTCGATCCTCATTGTACTCATCGTCTTCTTGTGAATGAGCATAGTCGTCACATCTCTTCTCAGAGATAAGCTGCCACGATTCTAGTGAGTCTTTCACTCTATAATTTTAGAGTTCTATACATTTCACTCATTAATAGAAATTGTGTATTATTGTATATATGTGACTCTTGTTATATATATGATATATCTCTATTACATTATTGGATCTCTTGCAATATCTCTGTATATTTCTCTATTATATCTCTAATCTCATTTTGTGCTCAAAATAATCTGGATCAACATAGGGGTTTATAGTTAGTTCTTGCACACATGTTTCACCCAAGAGAAGGCCTTGTGACCACTGTAAGAGCAAGGGCTACATTGAGAACAAATAACTCACATAGCATCAGTATTTGGTCACTAGCCTCATAATATTTGTGAAGCATTGTTGTTGTTGACCAGATTGTTATTGTGTTGTCCTTGTGTGTAGGTTACATAGAGAAGGAACCATCCAATCATATGGAGCATAGGTTGCATGGAGAATAGGCTTTGCAGACATCAAAAGAATAAATATCCATGTACAGGGCAAGAGGAGTATAGGCTTGGTGGAATTTTTGTAGGCAACACTTTATACAAGCCTGAAAACAAAACTCAAAAGAAACTTCCACATAATATATGTGTTGGTGAGGTGAGTGGGCTATAAGTCCCTTGTTTGCATATCAATAAACTATAAAAGGAGCAAGAGAGGAGGGAGGGACTTGAAAGGGTGACAAATGAGTTTGAAAAGAGAAGGTTGACCGAATTAGTGGATCGAATGGAAAAGAATAGGCAATTATTTCAAGATTTGATAACACTCAAATCTGTAACTATCATTCAATTGCAACACCTCCCCCCTCCCTTCCTACTAGTTCAGGAAGCATTCTAGCATGTCCTTTTGCAACACCTCCAATTCTTCACTATACATTGAGCACAAGTTAGAACTGAAGTTTTCTTGTGCCACCTTGGATGCACAAAATGGCATTAAATCTTGGATCAAGCAAACACAAAAACCTCAACATAATTGGGAAATGAATATATTCATCATCTTTACCGATTAAGAAGTTTTGTGTTCAACCTAGCCACATGCAATGTGAATTTTGTTACAAAGACATTTTTTGTATCCATCTAGTTTTCCTTGTTTTGGGTTAATCCTTGTTTAGTATGTATTTAGGCCCAATCTATAAGGGCATTCTACTAATTTATTCCTAGATCCTTCTTTCTTCTTCAATTCAAGGCATTGTATTCAAATGTTTTTAATTTAAATGGAACTCTTGTTTTCTATATCTCAAACATAAAATTCACATTTAAATCAAATCCACGCATCTCATTAACATTTCAATCTGATGCACACTAATGATGTCTATCTCTATGCACATTCCTAAGAGGTCTTAGAAAAATTAGAAAGAAATATATCATGAACATCACCAATCCAAAGTTGGGGACAAAGCAATTCTCACAATGAATGCAAGTAGAGTAAGGTAGTAAGTGAAGGGCACTTTAAAAAATTCTTCTCAAATGTAGAAGATAGAGTTGAAAATATAAAACTTGTCATTTGCAAGGCAATAAGCAACAATGCTTCGATCTAGAAACAAATCCTATAAGTTATGTCCATTCTAAAGATGATGCAAAATTGTCTTGGCTAAAACATATGATGTACCCACTATCCAAACTTGACATTACCATATAGCCCCGCTACCCTAGGGTAAGTAGCGTTCTCACCACATACCACTCCACCACATCTAATTGATTGAATCCAAGCAAGGGATCTCTCCTTTCCCATACCCTCCCTACAATGAATGTATATCTCTCTTATCTAAGCACACTCAAGTGAGCTCAATAACTACCACTGGGACACTTTAAAAATAGTTCAAGCGAGAACTCATTGAAACCTATCCCCACCTCATCTTTTTTGTAAGGGATCACTTGGGTGTATATACAAAGATGATTGGTCGAGGTGTTTTTGTGGGCTTCCTTGCTCCCCGTCCCCTCCCCCTCAACTTCAACCCCCCTAACCTACAATGGTTAGATAATTTTGGGGTGTCCCCCAACAATGTGTGGAGCATACAATGTTCTCTTTCATCAAGTTAAAAACCTATCGCATTATGTATATGTTATATCTAGTAATTATTCTCCCATGCCTACCTCTTTTGACCGATATGACCTCATTATATTCTATAGGACAACCACTCATTGGTGTCCTTGGTGCCCTTCATGAAGGCAAGTGATATGCACCATGCAATGAGTCAATGATTTGCACTATGCCCTTTGTATCTTGTCTGTCGGATGGTGAATAGTATGGTATCCAATGAATAGAAGATGATTGGTTCACACCAATCATTGGCTTACTGCATGGTGCATAATTTTCTCCCTTAATGAATTCTCAAGTCATAAACTAAGCTTGGAAAAAGTTAGATCAAGAGAGGAGAATCCACATCCCATTGTGACAAATATCTAGGTTTAGATGCAGATTCACCACTCGCAAAAGAATATCTACCCCAGCAAGACACTTGTTATCAAAGCATCATGGTGTTGCAAAACAAAGGTCAAGTAAACATAGGGCTACACATTATAGTCCATGGATGAAGGAGAACGAGGGGAATTATTCTTATGTGCATCGAATAAGGGAGAAAAAACAATATCAAGGGAAAGGTTAATCTGATATGTAGGACACACCACCAAGAAAGAGGGATGAATGGGTTGTGGGAATCATATACACCAACTATGCATATCCATTGCAAACAAGGTAGTAAATCCCATCAAAAAACAGAGGAATGGAGCAGAGTGGGGAAATGGACCAAGCAAGTGCCAAAAAACACAAAATTAAATGTGAATTGAAGAGCCTAGTGACCTTGTCCACATATGAAAGCAATGTGGCCACTTCCAAGGGGATTCAGAGGTTATTTACATGGCTAAATGGGACCATTATTGGCCTCTTCCTACTCATTATCTAATTGGATATTCCCTCACCACCATCTATGACAGATTTCCAATTATTGAGCTCCTTAAAATTCAAATGCATCATCACATTTGATGGCTAGGAAATAGGGCTATAAGGTTTGTCAAGCAAATTTGGGTGTATATATTTAAATTGGAGATAAATTGGTTCCACAAGAAGAGACTCTTTCTTGAGCCATATTCATTCAAAGATCAAGTAAAGTATCAAAAAGAAAGTCAAATTAACACACTAAATCAGTTTTAGTACGTTTTGATGTTCTCTAAGCCCATTTAACAAAGGCAGGTGCTAAGCACCCCCGTCATAATATTAAATGCTGACACAGAGTGCATAGAGACCGTGATTAAAAATGTTCCTAGATCCAACAACATATAGCATCTATACACTCTATCATGGCATTTATGAGTCTTGTTGTGGAGTGCTTAGTGCTAGCCTTCAACATCTATCAATCCAATAATTTTCAAGGTAGAGTTTTAATTAAAAAATTATCCACGCAAGCTATTATAGAAATCATGGACTTTTGACACAAACTCTAAAAATATGTGATCATGTGTAATCAAAATTACCATGTCCATGTTTTACATATAATTCTTATTTTTGTTGCATGAAATTATAAAATGACTACTCATGTACAGTAATGTTTAAATAAAAAATTATATCACAATTAAGGTATAGGTAAAGTTTTCTTTTGAAATTTTAGAATTAAATTAAAAAAATTTAAAATGATATGGTTGGTAAATTTTTCATTTTTTTCAAAGAAACTTCCACAAAAAATTTTGGTTATGGAGACTAACCCTTAAGGGATTTCTGCTTTGATTATGGAGACTAACCCAAGGGATCAAAAGAATCATGGAGACTGACCCTAAAGGAATTTATGAATTGATTATGGAGACTAATCCTGAAGGGATCAAAAGAAACTACCATGTCCATGTTTTACATATAATCCCTACTTTTGTTGCATGAAATTATAAAATGACTACTCTTGTAAAGTTTAAATAAAAAATTGTATCTCATTTAAGGTATAGGTAAAGTCTTTTTTGAAATCTTAGAATTAAATTGAAAATTTTAAAAATATTGTGTGTTGTTCCTGAGATTAGTCCTAAGGCTCAAAGAGTAATGTCAGGCATCAGGAGTGTTTAAAGAAAATGTTTTAAATGAGTGTTTTTCCTACCTTTAGTTCTATAAGAAATGATCTTTAAATGAAATTAATAATAGGACAGTACAGAAGTTGTATTTCGTTGTCTGAGTCACAATTATAATATAAAATGGTGTGAAAGAAAGTTACAAAATTGTTAAAAAAAAGTTAGGCATCAATTGCAGATGATTCTCACCTTGTTTGAAGTGGAAGAAAAGTAGAGAAGACACCCTTGAGCAGGATACGAAATGCAGTAATTCACATAGAACGCAATTCTTGTTTTACTCACAGTAAATACAGAGGAAAATTTGCTTACCTAATGAATTACTGGTATAATATGATCACAGTAATTGTAATAATACATTTCAATCAATCGCTTTTCAAGGAATTACATAAAGAAATTCGGAGAAATGAAAATACAGAGGAAACACATAACTCAAACTGAACGAAAATTAGAATCTTTGTCTGCACTTGTATTAATACTCAAAAAGAGAGTTTCTATATTACATCTGGCAAGAAGCAGCCTCAAATAGATCTGAAATCTATATATTTATAAAAATATTATCACAACTCAAAAATCGTTGTACTTCATACAATATCTCCTAAAAATAGAATGTAATTCGAATGAAACGACAGTAGGCAGATATTGTTTGAGCTGGCGTTTTCATCTGTCTCTTCATATGCTCGCAGACGCACTTGTTTTCCTTTGTTCTTTGAATTGGGCACTCATTTCCTTTGAGGCCACCATAATCATTGTTTATTGTCATCGTCATCTGATTCCATTGCTATCTTTTCTTCGGATGCGTTTACTGGAAAAAGAATATCAGTTGAAAATATGGGGGGAGTGATAATGTGACAGGTAGCTCAACGTTGACTCATTATGTGATGGCTAACAATTACGAGAAAGATTAACTGCTCACGAATAGGATGGTGTGGGGACAAGTGTAGGTGGTGAGGTAAACGGGGTAACTGATGTGGAAGGTGTGACAGGATGGAGGGTGAACGGGGTACATGACGTGGAAGGTGTGGTAGGCTGGAGGGTGAACGGGGTACATGATGTGGATGACAGGTGTTGCTCCAACGTCCCTTTACATTTCTCTATTTTTGGGGGGCGTGAGGGGATGGTTTGAAGTAACCCGCTTTTCGTCTCGCAATGCACCTGGTGATGCCATGTACCCCCGAGAGAAAACCGTGGTTTACATTGCGGGACTACCCTTTGAAATTAAACCCTGCGCAACTTCTCCCTCAAAAATCTCTCTCAGTCACTGATCTCCACGATCCATTAAAATCTGACTGAAAATCTTCTCAAAGTGAGATAAGCACCCAAAGTTAAGTCGAGGTCACAGTTCTTGGTCATATGTAAAGAAGATAGAGTGAATTTCATACAATTCATGTTCGTCGATCTGAGCGAGGGACACGTGTCAGACAATACCTGTATTACTCTATTTCGTACTCCAGGGGGGAGGCAAGCAGTGTTGAGTAAAGAACTCCCGAAGACCCGAAGCCCATCTGGACCGTTGATCGAAGTGGACACGTGGCAAGAGATCTTGCATTTCGAAGACTTAGCACTTCGGAGATTTGCACCTCAGAACGCCCAAAGCCCAGAGTTCCAAAGTAAATTGCAGTTGTCCAATATCAAAGGACACGCGATGTCAGATCTTCCACTTCGGGGACTTAGCGCTCCGGAGAGTTCGTTCTCCCTTTTCTATCTATTTAGCCCCTTCCCTGCTATATTTTGTCCTTTTTTTAGTTTATCCAGCTTCCGAACTAATTTATCGTTCCACTAGATTCTGAAATCAAGTTTTCTTGCAACTTTTCGTGGCACCATAATCCTTAAGGAAATAAGATTAGCCTGCCTGTAACAAGAGAGGTCAGTAAGCTCTTCACTGAACAAAACTGTTAATTGTAAATGGTAAAATAATTTTAAAATTCGAAGAGCTTGTATAGATCTGTTTACAAAGAGATTATTAAAAAAGTCTGATGGAATTTGTTACCTGGAAAATCGTAGTAATTATTCAAATTGTTAACTTTAGCCAATCACAAATGTCATTAGCAATGTAAGAGGGAAGAAATCTAAAGTTCAAAAAAGTTCAAAATTATATGTGTTCCAACATAGGCTCCATCTGGGGATTGTGGCTCCCTGTGAGGCACGAAAGAACAGTAGACCAAGTGCCTTTATTGGGTAAATGGAGTCATTATTGTTTTTTCTGGAAAACACTTTTAGGAGTTAATCATACAGAGAAAAAACAAACTTCAACTGAATCTCAGAAAATCTTCAAAACACACCTAATTATTGATCTCAAGTTAGGCTATTTAAAATTTCCCTTTCTTAAAATTGAGTTTGGATCTATTTAAGATAATCAAAACAACTTTAAACGAAATATCAAACTTCGATCGACTTCGTTCGCATCAAGGTTAATTAGATGTAATAATTTATTTAGGGAATCCCCCGTTGGTTCATAATGTAAATATTACCTAAAAGAGAACTAGATGTCAGAGTATGTTTTGTAGATATGTATGACAGCCATACAAATATCATAGATATTTCTTCACTTCCAGCGAGCATGTTCAGTACCCCGGTGAAGTTATCTAGTTCTCCCATTGAATTTCCTTTCACCACTTCAATTAGCATTTTTGGATTTTGTTGAGATGAGGGCAATCATTACATGAATTTCCTTTCATTGTCTCTTTAGACAAGATGGGGGCAATCAAATTATGAATTTGATTTCACCATCTGTCTTATATTTTAATATTTTGAAGTGGGGGCAATCAATCTATATGTATCATACAAGGGATGATATCTGCTTAAAGTTTTAAAAGGAAGGTCTGTCACAATTTTTTAAGTATACTCTGAAACTAATTTTCTCCCAATCTTCAATACACCTTCGCCTATAGGGAATATTTATAGGGATTTTGATTTTCAAGGATCGAACTTGAGCGAATTAGTTAGTTTAAAATCTGATAGAAGAGCTAAAGTTATCGAGATTATCCTAGACATACTTTCTTTCAGTTAAAATCAAAGGAACATCAATATTTTCGCCTAATCTTGTTTTGGAGATATGTTTTTAAGTTTTCAGAGTCAAGGTGAATTTCCTTATTTCTATGAAGACTAAGGAAAGGTAGCGAAAATCAAGAGTGAATAAAAGTTCAAGGGTAGGAAAAATAACCCGAACGAGGACTCAGAGGGCCTAATGCAAAAAAAAAATTCCCAATCCCACACAAGTTTGTTTATTGATTCTTGAACTTCCTTCGAGTTTATTTATTATTATTTTTATTTTTTATACCAGATATGGCTTTAGAATTTATGAGCATGACACTTCGAGTTATATTTTTCTACATCTCCAATTTTTAGATCAGGTGATAACATTATCATGAGAAAAAATTCCTTTGCATTTATTTCAATCAATTTTATTCAGACTATAAAGAAGAATAAGAACCCATACCTTATCTTTCTTTTGAATTTTCAACAAGGAATATTATTTATTTATCACCTGCTTTTAGAGAAGTCAAAAATACGAAAAGACGAGTGTCGAGTTTTTCTTGAGCCTCATCTCTTGTTCAACAAGATCTATTCTGCAAAGCACCAAAAACAGTAGACCACGTGCCTTCATCCTTCTGTGATCTGATATTAACCCTATTAAACTATGAACCCCTTCATTAGGCTATGGAGTCATAATGCCTAAAAAATGAACCATATTGGATGCCAAACTGAGAACCGAACTACTGAACTAAAATAAAATGTTGAACTAGAACGCTGAAATGAAATGTTGATTTGGACAACTTATTTATATACATTGGCCCTACACTAATTAGGTAAAATTCCATTGATCAAGTAATATGTAACTTCCAATGGATCCATGCAAATAGTGGATTGCTTAACATACCTTTCTTGCTGCTAAATGAAGGAATGAAAAGATAATAATTTTTTTGCAGCAAAGAATGGATAGGTAGCTTGCGCTTACTATTGAAGCTTGGTTGCACACAAAACGCTGCAACATTTTGGACCTCTTGAAGAAAATACTCCAACCACACAGCCACTGGATCATGAAAAGATAAAGAATTTTCAAAATCAACCGATACCTCTTCCTGCTGACCAAGTTGTATGAAATTCCTTTGCACGCTTTCTCCACTACTGATCTTTTCTTCTTCAGGCTCGAGAATGTCGTATTTGGGCTCACTAGTCTATTTCTCAATAGTTTCTAAACAAGAAGAAGAGAACAATTGCTCCAGTAACCCCTCCTTATCTCCTTCATCTCATATCCAAGAATCTTCTTCATCACTGTGAACACAGGTTGATTGCTTTTACAGTGCAACTAATAATTTTCCTGTTGAAGTGAACTCTCTGAAGAAGAAGAAATAATTTGTTGCTCATCAACTTCAAGATCCCATTCATCATAGTTATCAAACAAAGGAGAACTATTGTATGTTTCCATGCATGCTGGGAAAGAAATATGCTCTTCTTCATCGTCTGGATACTCATCATAAATAGGTTGATTATATAAAATTTCTGAACTTTGAATTTCAAAAACTTCCATTTCTTGATGATCTAGTAATGATGACTGAATAATAGCAGCTTGATCAAAATAAGAATTTAGAACAGTAGTTTGATCATGACAGTCATTACTATGAACATTTGGTACAATGACAAATGCACTTAGAATATCGTTTCCATTGTCATAATCATTACTAAAATCATCTTTTCCAAGAGCTGATTGCTTATGGTATTCAATAAGCCATTGGCCTTCGCAAGGATCTAGATCAGCAGAAGATTCCTCATCCTATCTTTGATCTGCTTGAAAGAATGGAGGTTCTGCAAAGATTTCTTCATTTTTAATTGCAATCATGTCATCTTCATTCTTACTGCTGCAAGAAACCTCTTCTTGATTTACATCAAAGTCTTCTTCATATAAATCTGCCTAATATGTTTGAAGGAGATCTTGTTTTTCTACAAATTCTTCTTCATATAGTTGACCACAATTGCTATCATGTTTTGATTTTTCATTAGCAAACTGATTATCTTTACAATCTTGTTCTATGAAATCTAAATTGCAACAGTCTTCAAAAAGGAACTCTGGTGAATACATTCTTTTGCAATATTTATGAAAAGCTTCATGGATTTTAATGATGAAATGTTGGAAGGGAGTATAGATTTGTACCAAAGTCGAGCATCCCCTCCCAGACTAAACATGAACAGTTTCATCAAAACATCTTCATGATGAATATCTAGTTGATGCATGAGCTTATGAAATTCAAACAAATGCTGAGCAGGATTATCATCTTTATCCTCTCTAAAACTAGGAAGATGATCTTCATATTCTTTAATATCAGGAACAACGTTTCAAAAACCAAAAACATGTGTAAATTCCAAAGGAGCAAACCTCACAGCAATCCAAGTAGCGAAAGAAATTGACATTTTGAAACCAATGGAGTCATTATTGAATCATGTGGAGTCTTCGAACCAAGGAGTTGCCAGGTGAAAAATGAACCTTTTCACGTATTAAATCTTTGTTCACCATCAAAGATTAAATTTTTACTTTGTCGTTCTCCCAGGGAAAAATAACTTCGTTTCTCTGTCCCCCGACAACGACGCCAAAAAGATGTTGTTCTTGAGATTAATCCTAAGGCTCAAAGATTAATGTCAGGCATCAAGAGTGTTTAGAGAAAATGTTTTAAATGAGTGATTTCCCTACCTTTAGTTCTATAAGAAATGATCTTTAAATGAAATTAATAATAGGACAGTATAGAGGTTGTATTTCGTTGTCTGAGTCACAATTATAATATCAAATGGTGTGAAAGAAAGTTACAAAACTGTTAAACAAAGTTAGGCATCAATTGCAGATGAGTCTCACATTGTTTGCAATGAAAGAAAATTAGAGAAGGCACCCTTGAGCATGATATGAAATGCAGTAATTCACATAGAACGCAGGTCTTTTTTAACTCACAGTAAATACAGAGGAAAAATTGTTTACCTAATGAATTACTGGTATAATATGATCACGGTAATTGTAATACTAAATTGCTATCAATCGTTTTTCAAAGAATTACATAAAGAAATTCGGAGAAATGAAAACACAGAGGAAACACATAACTCAAACTGAACGAAAAATAGAATCTTTGTCTACACTTGTATTAATACTCAAAAAGAAAGTTTCTCTATTACATCCGACAAGAAGCAGCCTCGAATAGATCTGAAATCTATCTATTTCTACAAAACTTATCACAACCCAAAAATCATTGGACTTCATACAATATCTCCTAAAAATAGAATGTAATTCGAATGAAACGACAGCAGGCAGATATTGTTTGAGCTGGCGCTTTTATCTGTCTCTTCATCTGCTCGTAGACGCACTCATTTTCCTTTGTTCTTTGAATTGGGCACACATGTCCATTGAGGCCACCATATTCATTTGCTTACTGTCCTCATCATCTGATTCCATTGTTATCTGTTCTTCATATGTGTTTACTGGAAAAAGAATATCAGTTGAAAATATGGGGGCAGTGATAATCTGATAGGTAGCTCAGCATTGGCTCATTATGTGATGGCTAACAGTTACGATAAAGAGTAATTTCTCACGAATAGGATGACGTGGGGACAAGTGTAGGTGGTGAGGTAAACGAGGTAACTAATGTGGAAGGTGTGACACGCTGGAGGGTGAATGGGGTACATGACGTGGAAGGTGTGACAGGATGGAGGGTGAATGGGGTACATGACGTGGATGACAGGTGTTGCTCCAACGTCCCTTTGTGTTTCTCTATTTTGCGGGAGCGCGAGGGGGTGGTTTGGAGTAACCCACTTTCATCCCACAATGCACCTGGTGATGCCACGTACCCCTGAGAGAAAAATGTGGTTTAAATTGTGGGACCACCCTTCGAAATTAAACCCCACGCAACTTCGCCCCCCGCAATCGCTCTCATTCATTGATCTCCACGATCCATTAATATTCGATTATCGATCTTTGCAAAGTGAGATAAGCACCCAAATTTAATCCAAGGTCACATCTCTTGGTCATATGTAGAGAAGATAGAGTGGATTTCATGCAATTCATGTTCGTCAATCTGAGCAGGGGATACGTGTGAGACGATCCTCGTATTCGGCTATTTCGTACTCCGGGGGGGGAGGCAATTAGTGTTGAGTAAAGAACTCCTGAATCCCATCTGGACCGTTGATCGAAGTGGACATGTGGCAGAAGATACTGCACTTCGAAGATTTTCACCTCGAAACGCTTGAAGCCTGAAGTTTCGAAATAAATTGCAGTCATCCAATATCAAAGGACATGCGGTGTCAGATCTTCCACTTCGGGGACTTAGTGCTCCGGAGAGTTTGTGCTCCCTTTTCTGTCTATTTAGCCCCTTCCCTGCTATATTTGGTCATTTTCTTAGTTTATCCAGCTTTCGAACTGATTTATCTTTCCACTAGATTCTGAAATCAAGTTTTCTTGCAAATTTTCCTGGCACCATAATCCTTAAGGAAATAAGATTAGCCTGCATGTAACAAGAGAGGTATGTAAGCTCTTCACTGAACAAAAATGTTAATTGTAAATGGTAAAATAATTTTGAAATTCGAAGAGCTTATATATATCTGTTTACAGAGAGATTATTAAAAAAAGTCTGATGGAATTTGTTACTTGGAAAATCACAGTAATTATTCAAATTGTTAACTTTAGCCAATCACAAACGTCATTAACAATGTAAGAGGGCGGAAATCTAAAGTTCAAAAAAACTCAAAATTATACGTGTTCCAACACTATGGTTAGTAAATTTTTCATTTTTTCAAAGAAACTTCCACATAAAACTTTGATTATGGAGACTAACCCTTAAGGGATTTATGCTTTGATTATGGAGACTAACCCTTAAGGGGTTTATGCTTTGATTATGGAGACTAACCCGGAAAGGATCAAAAGAATCATGGAGACTAATCCTAAAGGGATTTATCTTGATTATGGAGACTAATCCTGAAGGGATCAAAAGAAACTACCATGTCCATGTTTTACATATAATTCCTACTTTGTTGCATGAAAATACAAAATGACTACTCTTGTAGCATTTAAATAAAAAATGTATCTCATTTAAGGTATAGGTAAAGTCTTCTTTTGAAATTTTAGAATTAAATTAAAAAAAATTAAAATAATATAGTTGGTAAATTTTTCATTTTTTCAAAGAAACTTTCATAGAAAACTTTGATTGTGAAGATTAACCCTTAAGAGATTTAAGCCTTGATATGGAGACTAACCGAGAAGGTATCAAAAGAATCATAAAGACCAACTCTAAATGGATATCTGCCTTGATTATGGAGACTAATCTTGAAGGGATCAAAAGAATCAAATTCTAGAGAGATAAAAAAAAAATCTCACATTTACCTCATAATCACTTGAGCTAACCTTTCATGCCAATAAATTTTTCATTTTAAAAATTGTAACTTAAAATATATATACATAAATGATTGCATAATTTGGTATGCCCTTTTTTATATTTATGTTTATCCATGCTATATAAACAATTAATTAGTTAACAAATTATGTGTTTATGACATTATTATTGAAATTACGTATATTTATCCCTGCTATATCATGTGGTATAGCATTTGAATACATGTTTAGTTTAGTTTTTGTTGAATATTCGTTGCTTATTTGATGAGATAATGTTGCAACAATAAAATATATGAATTGATTTAATTATACAACTTGAATAACATATTACATACTGTTGTATAAATTTGATTTCTGCATTATTTTCATTTTACAATAGGAAACATAATGTTGTGCAAAGATTTCTAAATTATTTTGAAAAATGTTGTGTGAAGATTTCTAAACTAGCATACCTCTGAAGTGGGGGAAAGGGAATTGTTCTAGTTATTACTTTTCCGTTTGTTTCTTATTCATTTGTTGAACAATTCTATTTGTTTCTTATTCATTTGCAAGTATATGGTAGTTGTGTATAGTGTCCAAAAAAATAAGATTTCAATGAGTTAATCATAAAGGGGCGTACACTGGGAGGAATATTGGATTAAGAGGAAATTGAGGGACATTGTTTTGTATTGAGACAATTTAGTGGGTATTTGTTACAACTCAATCAAAGTATGAAACGAATTGGATGAGATGAGATGAATAAGCTAGAGTGCACCAAAATCAAAAAGGTGTTGGTTGCTTGCACGTGTTATAATTGATGGTAATTTGAGTTGCCCCATCTTCAATGAAAAAGTAACATCTCCACAAGCTTTTAACACATTCATGTTACTTGTAAACATTCAATAACAATGTTGAGTGCTTTGATACCTCTACTCTAAATAGACATTAAATTCCCCTCCAACTAAAACTCATCTAATACTCATGCGATTGTTAGATGATTCTCCTCCCATTAAATCTAATTTAATACCCTTAACTCTCTGTGAAGATAGAATCCAAGCACTTTCGACCAATCCTAATTCCACAAAACAAAAAACCTAAATCATTTTAAAGAAAACATGAACAGTTGGTCGGTTTTGACACGTCGTCGACAGACGACAAAGGACCGAGGGAAGCAAGTTCCTACAAGTTGTGGACATAACAAATGGTGGAATCCTAAAGCTTGCGGACAAGATAGATGGTGGAATCTTAAAGGTCGTGAACATGACAAATGACGATTTTTAATATGCTCTAGACAGACGACTAAGGTTGGGAGGGGAACGTCACCTTAAATGTGGAATCTTGATAACATGGATTGTAGGAAAAATACGAAACTCTCTACCTATATCCATGTATCCATGATAAGCTATCAAAAAATATTGTCATTTAAGAAATGTATAATTTAGATTAGTCTTTAGGTTCCTTTTGTTAAGACGTATTCTCATGGTTCAATATCATTATACTTAAACAAGGTTGTTTGTGGAATATATATGTACGAAAGAGATATTTCCATGTAGTTTAGATTGTTGAAGAGCCTCCACACACTTGAAATGAATTTATTGAAAATGATTTGTAAATCTTGGGGTTATGTTTAATATCACCCACATTTAACATATGATGTTCAATGTAGTAAATCTTAAAAACCCACATCAAAGAAAAAAAAATCAAAATATGGAGAAATTCTCAAAGGGTTTGGGTTAATCATTGATATAATCATGGCTGAAAAATCAACATTTAATGTTGTAAACAGAATTTTTCATTGATGTTGTTGGAAAAACTCAATGCATCACATGTCATCTAATTAGTTGCTCAAAGTTAGAATGTGAACAAAGATGGCTAACCTAACCAAATAAGAAGAGATTGGATGTTGTGGAATAGTCTATTTAATTCGGTGGACTTGGGGTCATAAATGTCGATCCTTTATTTATAAGAATAGTAAATTTTCCAAGTCTACATCCGACTACACTGAGACTGACAACATTTTTATTTTACATATATACTTTAAATGGAAATGTTGTGGGTAGCATTACATATATGATATATTTGATTAATAGTGAAGAATTGAACCTTGGTAATGTTTAAGATTGCATATTATATTAATGTTTTATAATCTCTCAAGAATGGAGTTCGATCTGCACTACAACAAGTTGGTGGATGAAGGCAAGGAAGTCTTCACATGGAGAGGAAGTTGTGGGTAAATATAGGAGGATAGGTGGATAAGTACAAGTCATAGGAGCTTTCCAAGTACTAATGGTAAATGTCAATCGATTTCGAGTGAAAAAAAATGAGGGTGATCTATCCCTTAAAAGACACATTTGACATAACTAATTTAACACCAAAGCCCTAAATTGATACTAAAATTTGAAGTATAGAGGCCAAAGAGTTGTAAAAGTGTAGAAACTAAGATCCTAGAATAAAATTATTTATTTATGAACTATATAAATTGAACTCACTTTCCTTCAGGGATAGATTTATGAATTAGATATAGTGACAAGTTAGAATGACCAATTGACTAGTTGTGGAGAGATAAGACAACCAATTTAGAAATAGTTGGAGATTATACTCTTCATTAGCAGTTGTTGTGACATGGCAAGGTAGTATTTAATCAAAATGTTTGTAGGACTTAGAGTGTGTTATCACTTGACCTATTGCAACAAGCCAACACAAATTAATCGTTACATATGGCATGGATTGATCCAAAAATATGCCAAGTGTAACAAACACCCTATACATGTCAAGCTGCTCTACCCGTTGGATGGAGCACAACATCACACCATATGAGAAATTTTTGGATCAATCTGTAGATTTTAGGCATGAATAATCTCTACATAGAGAATAATATCTATAGTTTTTATAGAGATTACAAGAATTATATTAAATTATTGCAACAATATGTTCATTCTAAGCATGCGAAATCTCTAGGCTTTCTCATGCAAAAGTTTGTGTAGCTCTTTCTCGTAAAGCAACTACTAAGCTCTACTTGTTTTCCCTTGTATTTAATCTCATTATGAAACCTAATTTTGCATTTTTTTTTCTTCTGCCATTATTAATTTAAGGTCTTTAGTCTTTCTTTCGTGTAGGGCTCAAGTAGTATCATTGGAAGATGTTGCTAGTTACCTGCTAAGTGAATGAAAAGAATCAACAAAGTTAAAAAGTGAAAGATTCATGCGCTCTTCTTCCAACTCATTACTTAGAAATTTTAAAACGATTAAACCCAATTATTTCAATCCATTTTCCATCTCATTTATGTTGTCAAATTAAGTTGTTTATACAATATTGCAAACATTCTGGAATAAAAAGGTAAATAATTTCTTAGCACAAGTGTTGCATGTGCTTTGAAGAAAATATAGACTCATACTATGGAAAATTTGAAGCCTACTTTCAAGTTGTTGGGAGTCAATGACAAACCAAAATCAAGTAATCAAGTGGTTAGGGCTAAAAGACAAACCAATGTTTGTTGACTTCGACCATTTTAATATGAGAACAATCCAAGTTCAAAATATGTTTAAGGAAACACTTATTATTATTTATAAACCCGTTTCAATGAAATTTTTTCTAAATATCTATACATTTTGACTTGGGTCTATTAAATTCATGTTAGATCTATTTAACCCTTAAAAAGATGGTATTGATTAATCTTAACTTACATCTACCAACCTATCTCCATCTTAAACTTGGATCTATCAATAGCAGAGAGAGAGAGAGAGAGAGAGAGCAAATCTCTCAAGATGTAAACCTATTTTAGAGTGCAAAACTTGAAGAAAGATATGTACCTCAAGAGATTTGATACCTCTAATCCGGGGTTAAGATGGATCTAGGTTGCTTTATATATACACACGGAGAGGCACTCTATAGTCTAGTATGGGGGAGATGTTCATGTCGAGTAAAGCATTAAAATAATAATAATAAATTATCATGTGTGTACTTTGAATGAATAACAATCACAATGTGTGTATACATCTGCTAACATAGATCCATCTTAACTCGTGATCTATGTGTGTGTGTACATATGCTGACATAGATCCATCTTAACTCGTGATCTATCAAGCTCCGAGAGGAATCCCTCTTGAAATTTATCATATCATAATTATTTATCAATTATGAGTTAGAACAATTATTATTGTTGAATGTTAGCTCATTTATCATTGTTGTTTAAGAAAAATGGGTAGACTTTCACTTTTGTAAAATACTTTTAAGTTTTAATCAGTTAACTTGTTTGTTTGAAAATACAATAACATTAATATTAATCTAAATGTATAAGCACATTTATTTGGCATAATTATCTAAGTCATTATTAACTTTACTCATATATTAATAATATTAAATAAATTCAAAGCCAAAATAATATGGTAATTTTTAAAATTCATTATTTACTTATTATATTAAGAAATGAAAGTTTTTTTTGCAATATGGTTATTTACTCTTGTTTCAAAATAATAAAAGATGTCTTAAAAAAAATTTCATAAAATGAGAAGATTAAGAAATTGTATTTTGTTTTAATTTAATATGGTTATTTATTTACTTGTTATATTAAGAAATAAATGTTTTTTTGCATGGTTATTTACTGGAACAATGTTTCAAAATAATTAAAGATGTCTTAAAAAAGATTCCATAAAATGAGAAGATTAAGAAATTGTATTTTGTTTTAATTTAATATGGTTATTTATTTACCTACTATATTAAGAAATAAATGTTTGTTTTTTTTGCAATATGGTTATTTACTGGAATATTGTTTCAAAATAATTAAAGATGTATTAAAAAAGATTTCATAAAATGAAAAGATTAAGAAATTGTATTTTGTTTTAATTTAATATGGTTATTTATTTACTTGTTATATTAAGAAATAAATGTTTTTTTGCAATATGGTTATTTACTAGAACATTGTTTCAAAATAATTAAAAATGTCTTAAAATAGATTTCATAAAATGAGAAGATTAAGAAATTGTATTTTGTTTTAATTTAATATGGTTGTTTATTTACTTACTATATTAAGAAATAAATATATTTTTTTTTGCAATATGGTTATTTACTGGAATATTGTTTCAAAATAATTAAAGATAGTCTTAAAAAAGATTTCATAAAATGAGAAGATTGAGAAATTGTATTTTGTTTTAATTTAATATGGTTATTTATTTACTTGTTATATTAAGAAATAAATGTTTTTTTGCAATATGGTTATTTACTGGAACATTGTTTCAAAATAATTAAAGATGTCTTAAAAAAGATTTCATAAAATGAGAAGATTAAGAAATTGTATTTTGTTTTAATTTAATATGATTATTTATTTACTTATTATATTAAGAAATAAATGTTTTTTTTGCAATATGGTTATTTACTCTAACATTGTTTCAAAATAATTAAAGATGTCTTAAAAAAGATTTCATAAAATGAAAAGATTAAGAAATTGTATTTTGTTTTAATTTAATATGGTTATTTATTTTTTAAAGTAAGAAGATTGTTTCAAAATAATTAAAGACATCTTAAAAGAAGATTTCATAAAATGAAAATTGTTTCAAGATAAATAAAGATGTTTTAAAAGAAGATTTTATAAAATAAGAATATTAAGAAATTGTATTTTGGATTTCATAAAATGAGAATATTAAAAAATTGTATTTTGTTTTTATTTAATATGGTTATTTACTTTCTAAAGTAAGATTGTTTCAAAATAATTAAAGATGTTTTGAAAGATATTGTATTTTACTTTTATTTAGTAAGTGAAAGAGTTTCTTAAGAAATTGTATTTTGTTTTTATTTAATATGATTATTTGCTTTCTAAAGTAAAAAGATTGTTTCAAAATAATTAAAGATTTATTTAGCTTTAAGTCAAAGAGTTTTTTAAGAAATTGTATTTTGTTTTTATTTAATATGATTATTTACTTTCTGAAGTAAGAAGATTGTTTCAAAATAATTAAAGATTTATTTAGTAAGTCAAAGAGTTTCTTAAGAAATTGTATTTTGTTTTTATTTAATATGATTATTTACTTTCTAAAGTAAGAAGATTGTTTCAAAATAATTAAAGACTTCTTGAAAGAAGATTTCATAAAATGAGAAGATTAAAAAATTATATTTTGCTTTTATTTAGTAAGTCAAAGATTAAGAAATTGTATTTTGCTTTTATTTAATAAATCAAAGAATTTCTTAATTTCCTTAAAAAAAAATTGTATTTTGTATTTATTTACATATAAGGTATGATGGTTGATAGTCAGTGAGAAGTTGAACTCTTCCAATTAAATATATCGTAAGTTCTAAAAATATAGAACCGCACATTTATTTATTGTGTATATATTTTTTCCTTCTTTGTTTTGTTTCAATAACCTTATTTCCTAACCTTAACCTTATTTCTTTACCTTCGACATGAATAAATCTGGAATAAGAAGATTGTACACGTAAATCATCTACCTCAACAAAAACGAAATCCAATTTATATAAAATTAATTAAAATGATATTAAATACTTGTATAAATATCAAGAAACGTGCCTGTCCTAAGCAGTCTCAAATTGTCTTCCATCCATATATTCCCCTCTACATTTAGTATATTTCTTCGATTCAGCTGCACCAACAACTGAATCGAATTACCGTACGCAAATAACTGCCCTGATTGCAGTCAAGGTTGTCACAGCCATCGCGTAGGTTGTAATGGAGCCAACTCACTTAAACGTTCAAAGTGTAATTGAACCGGATTCCGCTAGGCCTCCTCCAAAAACGTCAAACAAACAAGCTTTCAACGGACGATTATCGAATTCTGCTAAATTACATGAAAAAGATGTAAATCGGTCTCTTCTGAAGTGTCGGGATCACAAGTCCTCATGAACAAATTTCGTATAAACACTCTGATCGTCTGGCCAATGTTTAGTGTACAACGGGCCAAATCTATTTACTAGAGGTTAAATTGTACCTGTCTGAAACCTGCAGTGCAATGGATGGCGGCGGCGGGAAGCAACTGAAGGAGATTTAACAGGTAAAAAACCAGTGTGACCAGTAGACAAGGAGGGACAAATGGCAGTCTCCTACATGTCGACAGACTTGGAAAAATTGAAAAAAACGCTCCCTTCAAAACACCTTCGACGTAATTATTTTGAAAAGTATGAAAAACATCTGGTTATGTGAAAATTAATATTGGGAAAAAAATCATTACTTGTCTAGATCCCCATGAAGCATTCAAAATCTGTTATCTAATGTGATTTGATGCAAAACAATATCATGGTGAGCTGCCCAAGGCTCTTTATTAAGAGTGGTCTCTTGTGCAATCATAACAGAGGCATTCGGTGTAATGACAAGTGGTCATAGGCACCGTTGATAAGTTGGTACCATACTAATGCTACCTGCATAGCTACACCAGCAAATTATTTGTTCTGTTTAACATCCACTGCACTACATATAGTTGTTTTATTACAAGTGGAGCATCCTCATAGTGGAGGACTTTTAAATGTTGTTAACTGTCCAAATAGATAGCCACACCTTACATCAAACATGATTGTTAATCAACCACATACATCTTGCAATCTGTCAATGAGATTAATAGTTTTATACAATCAACCACATACAGATTGCAAAAATGAAATTAGTTTTGCAACAATGAAATTAGTTTTATGTTTATAGGCTTTTTCTTGGAAGTCACATAGGCTTCTTCTTGTAAGTCACATAGGCTTCTTCGTTGGAGGTCGAGGTCACTTGGAGGTTGAGATCACAAGTTCAAATCCAAAGGGGATAGGATATATACACCTCTATAGACTTTAGTAGTCAAATCATTGCACATTCAAATCTAAAAGGGATAGGATATATATACCTCCATAGATTTTAGCATAGACTTTAGCAGTCAAATCGTTGCACAGAGAGAGTTCCTTGTCCCAGAGTCTCATACACCAATTTGATGTCTGATTTGACCGTGACCTTAAAATTAGTTTATTGTTATTATTATATAAAAACTACCCAAAATTAATCCTCAAGAACTTGGAGCAAGGCCTCAAAATCCAAAATTAATCCACAAGGACTGCTCATTAATCCACAAGGACTTGGAGCAGGGCCTCGAAATCCAAAAATCCAAAACTAATCCACAAGGACTTGGAGCAAGACCTCAAAATCCAAAGCTCACTCTGTTTCAACGGAACTACCTACCTAACAACACTTCGATAAAGATTGGAACAAGATAACCTAGTAAAAACACAAAGATCCAAGAATAATCATATGTACAATTTTCTCCCCTTGCAAATGATATTCGAAAATTAAATATCTTAAGAGAATGCTTCACACATTCTCTGGTAATAATCCAGAAGGACTTGGAGCAGGGCCTCAAAATCCAGAGCTCACTCTGTTTCAGAGGAACTACCTACCTAACAACCACTTGGATAAAGATTGGAACAAGATAACCTAGTAAAAACACAAAGATCCAAGAACAATCATATGTACAATTTTCTCCCCTTGCAAATGATATTCGAAAATTAATTATCTTAAGAGAATGCTTCACACATTCTCTGGTAAGATCCACATCAACAAAAAGACCTCCAAAATTGGGATTATAACATATCCTTCAGTCTAGGCATTTAAGAAAATGTAACTCATACAAAGGGCAAATTGCACATAACTACATAACCTTCTAGTCCTATAAGCTTGTCAGATTGTAAAACAAGCCTTTTTAAGGCAACAATGCCTTCAACAGTTAGGCTGACGTTGAAACTAAGCAGACGAAATGAAAATACATTACATATCAAGTACATTCTTACAAGGTTCATTCAACTGCGCTGCTGGTCCCAAGCATCAAACGGCCAACTAAAACATGTCATTTGATGCCCCCTTTAGCAGGCCCGACAGAAGTGACCAACATGCAGAATGAAATGGTATCAGGCATCTGAACTCCTTTCAGCAGTGACCCCAGCAATAGATGAATCTTGACGATCAGAACACCGGGATGTTTCTCTTGTGGCAAGGTCTTCTGAACATCCCTTGAGCTTCGCACTCGGGGTTTGTGGGGTCATTTTTTCAACTTCTTCGCGCGTATAAATGTAAATTTTGCGTACAATACTACAGAACTCTCTGTTAATCATGACAAAATCCAAACAAGTAAATCAGAAAACATTGGAGATTATTAAACTAGGTTATGAATACCTACTAATAATCAAGCATTTTTCCTGATTTTTCCTGACTCGGGAAAGAAAAGCCAATTAGTCAGCCATGTTGATACTTACTGCCATGGATCATCTCCAACAAGCATCATATCTCCTTCGTTATCAGTATATACAACCTGCCAACCTTTGTTTGGATCCTCGAGTTCTCCTTCAATATTAAACATCTGTTCTAGCTCACGGATGAGTTCCGTATACCCTTCAAATTTAGTAAGATCAACAGCCCTACCAAGAGCACTACCCTGTTTGTGGACCTGGATTGAAATACAGAAAACAGAGCTCATATATTATACTTATTTACAAATACATGACTTTTGTAGAAGCAGTTATTTTGGATTCTAAAAGCACAAAATACAGCACCATATCTTAACCAAATATTTACCTTTGTGCAACTCCTCGTAGAGTTACTTTGAGGTCTGTTATGAGTTTCTTTGGATGATTTTTGAGAACTTTTTTCTTCATCAATGATTGCGGCTGGCATATCCATTTTGGCTATACTCGATGGTTCCGAGTGTTGATCTGATTCTGAAGACTGGGGCTCATGTACTGTTATATTAGGAACTGAAACATGTATATCCTCTCCAGCTGCTAAGCCTCTCAATGTTGAGGGTTCACCAACAACTGAATTTTCAATCAAGTGAAAACCAAACAACTTGCAATCTACAGATCGTGTACCAGATAATACTCCCTTCTCTTCCAGCATTTCCCGGGACAGGAGATTAGGCTGCTGCACAGCCATTCCCGTGTTGCCAATTCCAATGCTTCTAGTAGGATTTCTTTCCAGCTTTCCGGGAGCATGTGTTCCAGAAAAATCTGCCTGAGATGGTGAGATTAATGACACAAACCAGTTTCCTTGTGATTCTTTGGATCCGACATCAGAAAGAAGTGGGGGAGGATCCAAACCACTCCATTTTCCCAATCCTGCCTGCTTATGAGATGGATTAGATGTCACAGAGAGCTTTAAATCAGACTCAGTCAATTCATGTGGATTGTCAGAAGGCATGAATGGCCATGGATTTGAGAGTTGTAATTTAGTTCCTGACCGATCTATTATACCACTCTCTTCATCCTGAAACTGCTTTGGAGGCAATTTCAATCGTTGGAACATTTCCATGTTCTGACATGCTGTTGGGCCACATAATTGTTGCGTATCTCTAGCACCTTGAATTCCAGAATAGTGGTCTGAATAGACTGTATCCTGCCTGCACTGAGACCCCCAGTATTCTAAAGGCAGCCTTCCACGAGAACCAACGCTATCTTGCTTGATATCATCCACACTAGATCCCCATATCAGTGGCTTTTGAGCGATCTCCACCTCTCTGTCACCCAAGGATCCTCCAAAGGTCCTCATTTCTTGACCTTGCAAGACCCTTGGAAATCTATGTACCTGTGAAGAATCCGCTGCAGTTTTGTTTGACCCTCCTGAATAAGCAAAATAAAAACCACAGTTAATCTCACATAATGGATGCCATTACCCACTTAATCTCCCATCATGGATGCCACTACATGCTCTTTTATCCAGCACTCATCAAAAGAAACAGGAAAAAGGTACCGAGCATCATTAACTCCTGAGGTGAGGACACCAAATTGGGGCGAGGCTTCTTAGTCCTTGGTGCTGGCAAAGGATTAAGTGCTGCAGATGATGCTACAAATGTCTCAATTTCCCATGGTGAAACCCTTTCTGGTCGAGGGACCACCGATGTTTCATCCCACTGGACCTGAATGAATTAACCAAACAATCAATATAGAGAGAGCAAACATGTCACGAGTGTTGGATGCAAAATAATGCAAAAGACCTTCAAACAATACACTGAACAAATGGTGCACAGTAAGAAATCACCAAAATGGCACACAAATAGCTCAGCAACTGGAGTACCTTAAGGGATCTCCACTTTGAATCCGGCCATCTCACATTATCAACCTCACCTATGCCAGTAATTGTACCAGTAAACCTGTATAATATACAAAGCATTACTTTAATGCATAACGCACTTATGCATAATGCACTTCATGCATGATAGTTGTTCCTGTCTATTCCAACAATATATCATGATTATACATTGAAATACCTCCGCTCTGGAGACTCCTCTCCTTCAAAACGCATCTTGAACCTCATGCCAACAGAGAGATTGCTATTCACTGCCTCCATGTATTTATCGTAAGGGACGATAAACTCTGACGGACTTGTCCTGCAGAAAAGGGCCATTAATATCTTACAGGCAAGCCAAATAAAAAATATGCAACAGCAGAATATGATGTTATAAATAATATCTTCTCGTTAAACCTGCAAAATGTTAATAATAAGCACATAAAACTCCACAAAAGAACAGACTAGAAGTTTATGATTAAAGAAAATACCCATCATGTAAGTATTTAGCAATATAGACTCATCAGCTTTTAAAACCCGGGGTACATCTACCCTCTTATTATCTCATGACAAGATCAATGATTTTCAAGATTAATTCTCACGGATTGTTTAAAAAAATATCTGCAGAATAATTATACCTCTGAATTATGAAAGGTACTTTAACAGATTAATATTCCACGTGGCCTAGCTAGCAAATGCCCAACGAAGACAACTACAGTAATATAACAGAATCAAATATAATTTTCAAACAGCATACCTGGGTTTGTAATAAACAGTAAAAATAGTCCGCGTTGAAACAGCATGCGATGCAGTTGCAATGACACCAAGATGCATGCTGTGACTAGATAAAACCGATGATGGCATGTTAGTCTGCTGACGCATAGCACGCCTAACTCCAACACGCAGTTCTCCACTTTCACCCCTGAAATAGCATTTTGTTCATGAGTTTCAAGTCTATGCATCAACAGAAGATAACAAGTGATGCTCACGGAGGGCTTGCAAAAGAAAACCTCAAGAATATGAAAGCATCTCCTGCTACCAGCCTCTTTGAGCTGACAAAAACACTCCACCCAGTGGTTAGCAAATGCCTCCGTGGTTGGCCTGCAATATAATACTGACAAGGTTTATGATTACCCAAATAAAATATCGACTTTTATGATTACCCAAATAATTGACAACTAAAAGACTGCCAATCAACTAATATGATGAAACATGCACCTCTAAATATATGGCGGAATCGCCATTCCATTCCATGCAGATCTCTGGCTGCCAGCTCTTGCGAAGGAGGTTGCTGACCCATGTCCTGCAGACCAACAAGGACTGAATGTCAATTCCTCCACATAAACAATGGCAGACGGAGACATCGACTCACTTTGTATCTGAATGAAAGCAAAATGTGCATTCAGCAATAGGTATGCATCTGAAAACGAACCAGAGGTGGAAGACATTCATCAGCATGCCTTCTTAGAACAGAAAACCCTCCGTGAGTGCTTGTATCGGAAGCAGTAAGTGTTTTACAAAATGAATGCACATTACTCTTACGAGGCTGTGGAGGGGTAGTCCCGGAGTCATGAGAGGACTCATTTTGCTGCAACATTAAACCAAAGGTCAGAATATCAAAACTTTTCATCAGTAAATCTGCACATTAGTAGGATACCATTCCAGATACTGAAATAAGGACGTACATCCGCCTCTGGCAATAAAGTGATCTGCGCAAATACTTCATCTGTCTCAGGTTCAGCCTGCAAAGGGATACAAGAGCAATGTAACTTTGGCCTTACTATAAATGAAAAAATGCAACTAAAGAAGACAACTGTATTTTGTTGGTTTTAGAGTAATTTTTTAACTGACAATAACGCAAAAATACTGAAATATTGCTATAAAAGGAAATGAGCAATGCAAGAACAGTTAAATTACCCGAAATTGCACATTGATTACACGACAAAGAATCTTAGAAGGTAGATCATAGAGTGGCATATGCTGATCAACCCCTTGGTTTGTTGATGCTTCAACCTATTATGGTGTACACAAAATCAAAAAATATTATTTAGATTGTTGAAATATCCACTGGCAATACATTGACAAAACCCTAAGCAATTTAAGATGTTGCCCTGAAACACATATAAACATTTCCATTAATTTCACCATACCTGCTCCATATGGCCTTGAGGAAAGTAAAAAGCTCTCTCCCCAAGACGAGGCAAAGTAACAAGTGGACCAGCACATGCATGCCATAGCTCTTCATAGAGAGCATCACTAGCATCTGCCACAAACACGCACATGTATTAAACCCCATACTAACTATAGTACAGTACTCTTAAATGCAAGTCGTGTCTCAGTTAGTCCGAAAAAAAAAGCCTTCGCTCAAGTAGACAGGTGTTTTCAAGTGAGTTTCACAGAAAAAAACATAAAATAACAGGCTCTTGGATTTTCAATGGTACCGAAAGACGGAACTTCCGTGAGTGGAGTTCAGATTTCCGGTAATAAACCCAAAGGCATGGCTGCAAATTTTGTTGGAACTGCCTGCTCAATTTCTTGGGCTAAATCAATGGTAGAAATCCATGAATAGAGCACTATAAAGTGGCATATTTCAGATATTATTATGTTTCTCATATCCAAATCCCGTTGGGGGGGGGTAGAACAATTGGATAATTACAGGAATTCAGAGTCCTCCTAGCTAATCCATCAGGGCTATAAAAATAGGTTTACTATGATGGGTTATGATTAAATGATAGCAACTCGCCCAGCAAGGAAGTGAAATAGTAGACTCGATGCACATGGAATAATAAATCGTTCAAGTACGCTTAACGCCAATGGGTTATGAACTTCTCGAACTAGGAAATTCATAGTTAGAGATGGATCATGGGTAAATAATGGCAACTCGCCCGGCAAGGAAGTAAAAACTATAGGGATGGTAAATCATTCAAGTAGCCCTGATGCCAATGGGTTGTGAACTTCTTACACCAGGAAATACATAGTTATGGGAGGGGGAGAGGGGGGCATTCATAGTTATGGCAGCCAGTTAGTGGATTTCGAGTAAAAATCCACACGCAGGGTCGAGAAAAAGTGAAAACATCACTGATGGGATAAGATTTTGCATTTCTCATAGTAGACCTGTGAGTAAGATAGTATAAAATGCAGAAATGGGCTCTCAATTTCTTGTATAAAGAACGCATATATCTAACTGCAAGCTGCTGGTTGACTTTATAGGACCAGAACGCCTAGTATACAACATCAAACCTTGTACCCAAATGAAACTACAGCAGAGGTGAGCACAGACTTACCAGTCCCAATCCCTCCAGAGAAAGAATTCTGCGTTGAAATTGAACTTTGGGAAGGCATTAGAGACTGAGGAGTTCCCGCAACCTCATTGGATAAAGTTGAATAGTTACCCACAGAACTATTATGAGGCAGCCTGCCAGAGAAATTTCTGAAGCTATCTGCATAAACCATGATATCCTGATATTATGCTAAAGCTCAAGCACAATGTTGGTATACCTGGTTTCCCCCAAACCCATGTAGAGAAGATCTGCAACAATACCGACCTACCAAAGATCCTATAAAAAGACACCACCAGTGTTCCCCTAGAGGTCCCTGAGAATGCCCTTGGCAAGGGCAAAATGCACGAACCCCGTTTGGGTCTTCACACAAAGGGCCTGTGGGAGAAAAAAACCAACAAAAACCGAAGGGGGCGAAATGGCACGGAGTAGGAATGATGAGTACCGATTGCGTAATGGGTATATCAGTAAATATTCTTCACAGCTCCGTCACACGTTCCTCCGCCCACTCTCTCCCTTTCCCCATCATGCAAACCACACCCATCGGAACCCCAAAAACACTGAGCCCCACACCGAAAACCAGCGCCAAACCACTTGAGAACACCAGCCACAAATCTCTCCTACAACACCAGAATCTCGTGCTACGAACCCCCAAATCCCCAGAAAGATATACCGCCCCCCTACCCGAAAACCCTAGCAGATCCGGCCCAAAACTGCCACAGAGCTTCTTCTGGCCTCCGAATTCCGATGACCCAATACAGCTTTTCCACAAACTGCTCACTCCTCGTTGTTGTTCCTACCTGCTTGGCCTTGCTTGCATGGTGTGTGCTCTAGTACAAACATCCAAAGCTAACCGCGGGGTCAGGCCTCCATATTGACAGCAGTGACATCTCGGTTGGGTTAAGATCACCGGGGGTTAGGGTTAGGAAAGCCGGTGGGTAAGGCGACGAGAGGGTGGGGGATTTCCCGACTGGAGTACAGACCGCAGGGAGTCCTGCCGACAGCGACTGACTGCAGCAGCGTTAACGCCGTCTGCCGGGGCGGCTCCCTGCCACTTTTTATTCACCTCCTCACTGCCCCCAACGCCGTTACGTTACAGTCCTCTGACGTGCCGTCAGAGACCGCCGCCTGCCTTAACCTGACTCACACCTCTGCCCTGCCCGTAATCATTCTGCCCGCCCGGGCTCACCGCTGGCATTTTAAAATAGTATTTTTTTAAATTAAAAATATTTGTCTTAATGGACCTCTTAGCCCCTTGGGGTAAGCTTTGGGAAAACGCTAAGCACCATGCTTGAAGTGAGAGTCTTATGTTCGGGATCTTGAAAATGTTATGGTTGTTTGTCTTATTTGTCATTTCACGGTTCCCACTTGTCTAACTTGTCATTTCATGGTTCCCACTTGTCATTTCAAGGTTTCAAGTAAAAAGTGTGCATGGTGAGTAGGGCTAGCCATAAGCTTTGTGGGTGTTAAACTATGGTTTAGTGGTTTGGTGATGAGGGATGAGGTATTACTAGAACATTTCATGGTTCTTCCATGTCGTTATTGTTATTTCAAGGTTTTGGCCAGAGAGAGTGTGTTGTGCTTAAGGCTTTGGGTTGAGTTATGGTCCACTTGTTCATTGAGGAGATTCTAGAAGAATATGTCATGGTCATACTTGTATCTCGCTTTAACTACTTGAGACAAGCTTTTTTTATAGATAAAACGAGTTTTCCATCGGTCCATGGTTTATTGAGGAGATTCTAGAAGAACATTTCATGGTCCTACTTGTACCTCGTTTCAATTACTTGAGATAAACCCTTTTGTATAGACAAAACGAGTCTTCAATCAACAAGATGTGTTTAGGAAATTTGAACCTTGGTGGGTTATGAAACTCCCTAGCTTTACCATCTAAGAAAGTTCATGTTGGTATGTTCTAAGAGTTCTAAAAAGAAATTAAGGCTAAGTGCATTTGAACCATAATTATATTAGGATAGGTAATCTTTTTGAGAAGTCATAGTTAGTAGGTGCAAGTTTTAGAGAGGTGATAGTTGATGCTATACAACTTATTTTTTCTAGATTCAATCTCACCTTTTCATCTTTATGAGTATTAATTTATGTAATAAGCATCAAGTGGACTATTGAATCGTGTAAGAAATTGGTCATTAATGAAAGATACTCACGAGATATGTCATAGTGAATTAATTGAATATTAAATACTACACACATTTAATTTCAAAAAAAAAAGATTATCATGATTTGAATTCTATTTTCAACACATTTTTATTGTTGCTCCTTGAAAATGGCCATAACAATTTTGGTTTTGCTTTTTCTTATAAAATACTTTATATTATCATCACTCGACCAGTATGCACTTCTTCAATCTGAAAAATATTTAAAAACAATTTAGTCAACTTACAACACTATAATATAAAAAGAAAAACAAGCATTTAATGAAATAATTGTGAATGACGGTATATCTTCTTAAATTTAATTATTTAAAATGATTCACAAAAGAAAAAAAAAATACGACTTTCACTAAATAAAATATGCTTTGAGAAATTTTTTATTTTAATTAGAATCTAAAAAGAGCGTCACTTTATGGAGTGAATTAAAAAGTGGATAAACTTAGAGGTACTTACTTTATTCCAAGAGGTAAAGTAATTTGACTCTATGCGAAGCAAAAGCATCTTAATTTTAGGAGACTCGACTATAATTATAAAGCTCATGCATAAATCGTCTACATCAAAAGATGGGAAATTAGTTTGAATCATAAAAAGAATCCAAAAAGAACTTGGAAGATTTGAATCCTTGGAATTCTTGTTGTTTTAATGGTGAACAATAAGTAAGTAGATCAATTGGCAAACTCAACCGCTTGCTTAGCAGAAGGAGTCTTTTAGATGCAAAAAGGGGTTGTCACTAAAACCAATTCCCTAAGTATATTATTGGCCATCATAACTCTGTATATGATATCCATGCATCCAATCTCGAGGAAGAGTGAAATTAATACACATGATCAACCATCAATGGATTGCATAAATGAGTTATATTGCACTTAATTTTCATAGCTTTGATCTTGGCTTTTGAAGTGTGTGAAGTCATTAAACATATTGCACTTGGGATAATGGGAGACTCCATGATGGGGTTTGGTTGTTGCGGTCTCATTTGCCTAGCAAACTTGTTGGGTTTGTCTATATCGTCGAGCTCTTTTCTCACTTTGTCTTCTTATTTCCTAGTAAGTTTTTGGTTGCTCTAGCTCTTTCCCTTCTAGATTAT
>ML787363.1:234654-247660 GCA_009831015.1 Picea engelmannii
AAAAAAAAAACCATGAAACACAAATATAAGGTTCTAGGTTGCCACTATTTTGATTCACCAGTGTAAAAGAGTAGAAAGTTGGAGAACATAGCCTTTCAAATTTTTTCCTTGGTAATGGTAGACCTAAATGCTCCTAGACATAGTGAACTGAATATGTGAGAATGGGTTCAAGGCATGGATTCCTGAAGTGAGTAAGTGTTTCTTGCATAATTTGTTTGTGATGTGACATAGAGAAAGGATGGACAATTATGATTTGCAATGGATTTGTTTAGCATGAAAGCCCTAAGATTTCCATTGACTAACAATGGCAAACTATGACTTTGGATGATGGCCAAAGGGTTGTGATTGGAGGGGTGGAATATAACTAGGGTTATATGATTCTTGTTTTTGCTTTGTATTCAAAGTGCAACTAGAGGTAGTCATGGCTCTCTATGCCATGTAGGATCACCCTCTTGCTCTTTATGATAGAAACATTGCTCTTGATTCTTCTAAGAACATGCCCAAGTACAATCTTCTCTCTCGTCACAAGGATACACACCAAGTGTTTGATGAAACGTTTGCAAGAAAAGTGTTTGACACAATGTCTACAAGAAACGTGTTTGATGAAATGCTTACACAACAAGTGTTTGATGAAATGCATGATATTAAGAACTTTGTTGGGGAAACCTTAATCTGAGAAAGTTCTCATGATTTAGCTTGGTTTCAAATCATGGTCAAGTCTCTCATAGGGAAAACCTTACTCTTGTGGGTGAACTCCGACAATTACGTGGCAGATTTAAAGTACAAACTACGATGCCTACAAGGGTTCCCAGTGGACTAGTACCGACTTATGTTTGAAGGTAAATAACTTAATGGCCATGCTTTGTTGTTCGACTACGACATTTGTAAATACCCATCTCTTGCATTGGTTATATGCCTATGTGGAGGAGTGATGGGCAATGTAGTACATTCATCCTCATAGCTTGTCGCTTTTGAGGATGTGGTCATAAACAAATCCTCTCCTCTAATTGCTCGGTGTTATCTTATGTCTATTGCATATATAATGGAGAAATCATAACAGGTGATAATGTTGGAGGTATTCAAGTTGGAGGTTACAAACCTATTCTCCTTTTATAAATCATCTTTGGTCATTTGCAAATTCAATGGCTTATAGCCTCCCACATCAGAGTTGTACTAGTAGATATTTTCGACTTGGATGAAGCACTGTGAGGTATATATATGCTCCAAATGTTTCTTTATTGTTCACTTTTTCAACATTGTTGATAATTATTAGAAAGTTTTTCAAGAGAGTCCTTGGTTTTGGGAAAGAGGTAATATTTTTGTTACCCCATGATTCCAAATCTTGACTCTAATGCTATGTCTATTACCAAGATGGCCATTAGGGTTTGCCTTCCAAATATGCCTTTGCATTTTTGGCATTTATTAGTTTTGAAGAACCACATAAAAACAAATATTGAGCAGATTAAGTTGGGTATCTATACATATACATGTATCCATTGATATAGATATCAACAAGGGTATACCAGACAAAACGATATGACAAAAGGAAATATTTAGATGGGCCTAAGTTCTTGATTATGAGAATACAACTTTTTGGTGTATTCTCGTAATCAATACATAATCCCTTACATGCTTTCAGGAAAGCTCACCATACATATAATGGAGTGAAATTTGAGTAGAAAGATGTTCATTGTGGGAATTAATTGGTAGTAGAGGACAAATTAGAAATATTGTACAACCTAGTCAATCAAAAGGTATCATTGATGCAGAGGAAAGATATGACCAATACACAGTTTCATGGCACATCAAGTACAAGGAAACATAGAATCTTTCCCAACGCCTTAAATACTGAGTATTCCAAAGGTTGCAAACAATGTGTGATCATGAAACCAAAAAGGGATATTGTCATCAAGCATCAATATAGCTCAACAATGTTACCGAAGGTGTGTTCACGGTCTGTTACAACAAATGGGGTTTGTTCTGGGTGTTTTAGGCCAAGGAAAATATGAGGGAGGCACCTCGTAATTTATATGAGTGTGTGTATGCTTAAAATGAATTCGATCTGACCTATAGATTGGCCCTAGGGATGACCTACATTTCTAGAATAATGTATTAAAACATAAAATTTTAATTTGGGGCCGACCTGTGTTTGGATTTATAATCAACATTGGCCCTGGAAACACGAATTCGACTTGTGCAGGTCACAAGATTAATGTTGATAAGCATGGTGAGTCATTTTGGGATGTCCTAGGGGTTTCGTGCCCACTTCCAAGCCTCATTTGGATGGTGACATGGAGGTTGGAGCTTATGTTTGAAGCCATTTTCCCACCTTGGAAAGCTTGGATACTATGTTTGCTAATTTTATGCAGGAAGAGGAGCTTTGAAGGGCCTTTGGAGGCTGGATGTTGCACCAAAGCCCCCCTTATTTCCTTCATTTAATGAGAATGGTCATATTTCAGGGCTCATGCCCCTTAGATCTTATACATGTGGCATGAATGCCCCAAAATTGTATTATTTTATATTATTTAATTGTTGAAGAGGTCCTTTTGCCCCTCCATAGGCTAGATTAGGGGATGTTATCTTATAAATTAATATTTTATATTGAGGGAAGTTTAGCACCTCCTCTATAAATATAGGTGCACTTCCTCTCATTTGAACACAACAACTTTTGGGAGAAATCCCTTAGGAGGTCTGAAATTTCTAAAAAGTTTTTTGGAGCATTTTGTCATGGATTGGTGCTTTGGATGGAGAATTAAATATTTCTATTGGAGATCATTCGGGGATGCTTTTCTTGTCTTTGGTGGATGTTCTATGAAGTTGGGTTTTATTCATGGATAGTGACTTGATTGAGTGAGTATTCCTTTCCAGTTAGAGTATTGGTTCATGGTATATCATGGTGGATGCTATATTGGATGGTTAATAGTTGCATGGTATCTTGTATCCTTGGCTCATTTTGGTGGAAACCCTAAGGATGGATTAAGATTATTTATCCCCTTCCCTTACTTCATTTATCTTAGACTTATTGAAGCATTTAAGACCTAGCCTAGGGATTAGGAGGGTTTATCGCCCTAGACCTTATCTTTGGCTAGTTTGAATTCTAGGGATCAAGAGGATTGATCTCCCGAGGGTTTAGCCTAGTTTCCCGTTGATCTTGTGCTAGAAATCAAAGAAAACATAAGATGACATTAGGGATTATGAGGCTACATCCCCTAACTTGTTTTTCTAAAGGATCATACCTAGGGATTATGAGGATACATCCCCCTAGGGTCAATCCTTAAGTTCTCTTTTTTTATTTGTCCTCCATTGAAACTACCATTGCATTGACTCCATTGCCCAATGAGAGGACACTAATTACCTCCAAAATTCCAACTACTTTCTTTTATACTCTAAAGCTATCCAAAATCATTTTTCCTGAACTTCACTCTCCACGTCATCTTGAGCTTTCTTTCCCTAAGTCCTAGCAATCTTAATCCATGGAAACCCCCTTGAGCCAGAGGAGAGCCAACTTGAAGTGAAAGAGGGTTGGTGAGGTGTGTTATAACGCAAGTTGTAGGTTGGGAAAAGCCCGATCCAACCACAAAGCAAGAGCTACAACTTGGGAATCCTACACACAATGTCACCTCGATGTAGGTCCCGCACTCCAAGGGTGACTAGGTCACTCTAGGGAGGCGATCCCGGTGACCCTAGGGGAATGAGATGGATATGGATAGAGATGGAAGTGAAGACCCTAGAGGTCAAGTCTAAGTGGAGTGAAATGTGGGAAGAGATGCCTTGTAAGTCAAGTGATTGTTTCCCCAAAGGTATAATACTTCTCTGGATGATTGTACATGCCCGAGACACAAGAAAATCCAACTTGCAATGATATATGTTAGTATTGATCATCAATTTAAGCTTGTTGTCCCTAATTTGCAGAAATGAATGACATTTATATCAGTAAATAAAGCATCTAAATCAGCATGCAAGGATCTAAACTAGTTAAGCAAATCAACATCAAGATTAGCAATGAATATAGGTTGAAAAATGGCACTTTGAAGCTGAATAAAGCAAGTTGTTGTAACATGTATATTTCTGCAGAAAATTGCAGCCTTATGGCTGTAGCTTTCAGTCACTTATATCAACAAATTACACCATGAAAATATACCAACTATTAACCCAAAAGATGTGCCCTAATTAATGGAGTTAGTGTGGAAAATTTAGGAGCTAGAATAAGGTTAGTTTAGAAGTTAGGGTTAGTAGTTTATCTAGGTTAGATCATCCCTAATGGTTGTAGGTTAGGGTTTGTAACAACAAGTAAAGTAGTGGGAGATAGGGGACACCCTAGTAGGGGAAGAATCCTCTCAATGAGGCAAACCAACTCCAAGCAAGAGACCTTTCAAAGATAAAATTTCATGTTTCCCAAGGCAACGATTTTATATCTCCATTGCAAAAAATATATGACTAGTGTCTTTACTATTGGGTTAATGGAGTCAAATAAAATAAAGAGGTAGAGAAGCTACCTCCTTGGGGGTATAAGGCCTTTTACTTCCCAAGGAAAGTTTCTTTAGCTAGGGTTTAAGCTAAGAGGGTGTATGCTCTTATACTTCTCTTAGCAAACCCTTGTTTAACCAATAACATGAAGCATAAAATGATGAAGACTATGGTGGGGGTGTATGCCCTTATACTTCCCACGTAGATCCTAGCACACCAATCCTTGACTTGAAAAAGAATGATAACATAAGAGTAAAATACCATACCAAAATCAAGAAAGATGCTAAGATAATCCACCATAAAATCTAGAAAGCATTCATCCAAGGCTAGTGCCTCACTCCTCACTCCTCCATCAACCATTCATCAAGATAGCCATAAACAAGTGCACAAGAGACAAATAGAACCAAGTGTAGTGAAAATTTCAGACCAATACTTCTCACAATGAGGGAGAGTTATGTTAAAATGAGATCTTATGATCTCTTATTTATACAAATGCCGCCAAGGTGACTTGTCCACAAATTAAGGGATAAACCACAATACTAGGGGTCAACAACCCTAATATTTCCCCCTTTAACAAAGTAATATTAAATAATTCATTCAAAGTTTCACTTTTGCACAAATAAACCCTAATTTTACATGGACGTCTCCCCTTTAGGGGACGTTTTGCCACTTTGAAGAAGTCGTTGGTGTTGGAAAAGCATGGGTAGGCCTCCAAATGCCACATGTCAAACATCTAGACAATCTCATCATGGTGAAGACCCTCTTCTCCTCAAAACTTCCATGAGTAAATGAGTGGCACCTCACCACCAAGCCCTAACCCCCCTAGGTGACGCCATGCCTCCAAGAGTGACGTTTTTCCTCTCCTAGGAAAAATGCTTGACATGTGGGGGCTAGGTTATGTCGTCCAAGTCAATCTCAAGGCATTCCAAGTCTGATATTTCTCATTCGGCATGGGGGCCCTTGGCATCCAACCTGTGGGCTTATAGCCCCATGGAAGCCCAAGCTAGGCTTTTTCTCCCAAAACTGTCCACCAACTAGGTCATGCAAAGACAAATGAGCATGCCCTCCAAGGATCTCAAGTCATAACATCATGATAAGTGAATCCAATCAATAAATGAGCCATCTAAGCATGTGCAACAAAGATCACTATATCAAACAATTAATTGCTCAAAGACACTATGCGACTTATCAATCTTAAATATGGGAGGGTTGACGAGGTGTCCTATTGGGTAGATCTTGCCCTAGATCAAGGAGAGTTTCCAAGATATCCCTCTCTAAGCCATGTAAAGTGGATGAATTTGTTGGGATCAAGACTCAATGGGCACAAGGCTCATGACATACAAGGGGTTGTAGTGTCTCATTTATGGGTGCCTTTGTAAAGGGTTTGTGGTACCTTCGTCCTCAATGCACTTTTTCCAAGCCCATTAATTGCTTTCTATCTTTCTTTCTTTGTATTTTCTTTCAATATAGCATAAGGAGAGGTTGAAGGTCACTGCCTTTGCGTGGTGACCAGATGATGGCAATGTCACCCACAAACACCTAGTGGAAATGAGAAGGTTGGCTCGTGATGAGACCATGTTTCTCTCAGCCATGCAACTGAGAGCCATTACCCTGGTTTGGTGACCAGATGATGGCGATGTCATACCACTAGATATTCATGGATGTGATAGGTCAACTCGCGATGAGACCTCCTATCCTTCAACTAATCTTTTAATCATTCTTTATGATATTGTGGGTCCCCTTTACTCAAAGATAAGTGTTTCACTGCTTTCTTGGGTGATCTCTGGGAAAATCATTTGGAAGGTTTATACACGGATTTTATCTTTTACCCAACATCAATCCCTCTGGGCCTTTAGCCCCTTCTTCCCATAGAATGAGGGACAACACCTTCTTGGGTCAATACACCCTAAAATCCCAAGAGATAAGGAAATGGAGGGGAATAATGATGGAAAGTGGTAACTATGGTCAGGAATGGTATGATGGATCCTTAAGGGAGTTCCTAGTAGCAAACCCATTCCCAAGGAAAACCACTTACTAGGGCAGAATCTCAACGACCAAGGTGAATCATGGCAAAATGCATAATGTTCAAGCATATATCATGAAATATAAAGCAATATAAGATACAAAATACTTACCTGGCTTAAATATTGAAATGATGCTCACCATAATACTGACTTGTACCTCATGGAGCAAGGCCCACTACCTTCCGGAAGCCAGCTAATGTGGTGGATACCATCTGGAAATTTGTGACCATCTGTGGTGGTGAGTAGGTTTTCCATCTATGCAAAAGGGTATTGATGGTCATGTAGTCTTTCGACACTCCATATCCAAAACCTAAGGGCCTCAAGACATAATCTCCTTAGTTATCGACAAAATGGGGATAACATTTGGCTCCTACTTGGGGACATGTGCTCGTCGTAGAGTGCATGAGAACCACAACATCTCCTGGTAGACCTGTGCCTAGAAGGAAACATAAAACTGTCAAGTGCAGGATGGCCTACTCATCCCTGTTCTCATATGATCATAATCAAAACCAACTAAGCCATAATTTATTTTTTTTGACATTTTTTCAAAAATTTCTAAACTAAGCATGGAATCAATATGCAAGTAGTGTTGGGTGTGTGTTATATTCTTTGCATTGGGAAACATGTCACATTTTTGCCTCATTTTTCGTGTTGCCTCGATTTTCATGTCCATTGTTGGGTGGTTTTTCGACACATGGTTTTTGCCGATGGTTTTCTATTTTCGATTAAGGAATTAAGGTTGTTGACTAATCCAGGTCATTGGGTTAGTGTTTTGGATGTCGTTGGCTCCTATATGTATATTGTAATGTAAACAATGTATCATAATGAATGAATATAGAATATGTTGGTTTTTCCAGTTTGGGTTTCTAGGGGAAAAATCTGTGTGTAATGTTTGTATTTTCCATTGTATATTTTCTGTTCTTTTACTGAAAATCTGTTTGTAGTAAATATTGTACAAGGTTAAAATCTACATTTGGTATCAGAGCTTTGTTGGCTTAAGGAGAACGCCTTTGTGGTCAAGGGTTTGGCTTGGGATTGTGATAAGCCTTGTTACAATGGGAGATTTGTGGTATTGATTTTTCAGGTGAAAATAAATGGCGAGCAATTCAAAAATGGAGATCGAGAAATTTAATGGGAAAATTTTTGAGCTGTGGAAGCTCAAGATGGAAGATCTGTTGGTGGACAAAGATCAGTGGATCATGGTAGATCCAGGTACTGCACCTATAGGAACTTCAGTAGATGACTAGAAAAAGTTGGATCGGAAGGTGAAGAGCACAATCCGACTATGTCTCTCAGATTCAGTATTACTGAATGTGTCAGAGGAAGCTACAACCAAGGATTCATGGGATAAGTTGGGGAAGTTATATCAGTCTAAATCCCTAGTAAATAAACTATTCCTGGGAAAGAATCTATATAGCCTGAGGATGAGAGATGGAGACTCAGTGGCAGAGCATTTGAACTCCTTCAATATTGTGGTAAGTCAATTAGTATCTGTTGAGATTAAAATTCCATATGAAGATAAGTGTATCGATTTACTATGTTCTTTACCAGACTCACGAGATAGTCTGGTTGTGGCCACAGGTACTAATACAACTGCCTTGAATTTTGATGAGGTGGTCTCATCCTTGTTGTCAGAGGAGATGAGATGGAATAATATGGAAGGACGAAGCACAGATGCATTATTTGCAAGAGGACGCTCCTAAGAAAGAAAGAAATCTAAGTTCTCAAGTGGGAGATCTAAGTCTAAGGGTAGATCTAAATCTCCCGAAAAGTTTGTAAAGGTATGTTGGAGATGTGGAAAAGAAGGGCACTACAAGAAGTAGTGTAGATCCAAACTTGAGAAAAAGAAGGGATTTGAAGAATCTCCTTCTACAGAAGAAAAAACCTCCAAGGAAGGAGGGGATGTGTACTTGGCTTCTTCAAGCACACATGTAGATCATGAGGTGTGGTTGGTTGACTCAGGTGCATCCTTTCATATGACTTCCCACAAAGAGTGGTTCTGTGAATATGAAGGGTATGATAGAGGTAATGTTTTCCTAGGTGATGACTCGACAACCAGAATCATAGGTCAAGGAAAATTCAAGTTCAATCTCATAGATGGAAGGATTAGAACACTACCTGGTGTTATGCACATCCCAGGATTGTCCAGAAATTTGAATTATGTAAGCAAAATGAATGATGCAGGGGTAAAAACAATATTTGAAAAGGAAACCTGCAGGATAGTTCGAGGAGAAATGGTGTTGTTGAAGGGAGTTCAGTTTGGAACTTTGTATAAGCTACAATGAAGCACTATTAGTGATGGGTGTAACAGTTCCATTGTCCTTGATATTGGAGTTGAAGAAGAAATAACTACTACAGTCTCTGGAGAAAAGGTTATGCTGTGGCATTAAAGACTGGGGCATATCGGAGAAAAGGGTCTTCAACTACTACATGGTAAAGGTATGGTTGAAGGTATGTCTAACTTCTCTCTGGATTTTGATTTCTGTGAACATTGTGTATATGGGAAGTAGAATCGGGTAAGATTCCCCTCTGGTGCAACGAGGGCAGAAGGAATTTTACAACTAATTCACAATGATGTTTTTGGATCTGTGTTGGTCCCATCATTGGGAAAATTTATGTACTATGTCTCATTTACAGATGACTTCTCGAGGAATACTTGGATATATTTCCTCAGGAAGAAATCTAAAGTCTTTGACAGGTTTAAAGAGTTTAAGGCTCTTGTTGTGAATCAAACAAAGAAAATAATTAAGGTGTCGAGGACATATAATGGTGGAGAGTTCTAAGGGAATGAATTTGAAGAATTATGTAAGAAGTGAGATATAGCAAGGCAAAAGAGTACTCCATATACACCTCAGCAAAATGGAGTTGTAGAAAGGATGAACATGATGCTGATGGAAAAAGCAAGGTGCATTCTCAATGGTGTCGGGTTAGGGAAATAATTTTGGGTAGAGGCAGTGGGTACTAATGTTACCTGGTCAACAGATCACCCTCATCAGCGCTAGATGACAAGACTCCACAAGAGGTATGGACTGGTAAGAAACCTTCTCTCACACACTTCAAGGTATTTGGCTGTGAGGCATATGTTCATGTTCCAAAGAAAAACATGAGTAAGCTAGATAAGAAGGTTGAAAAGTATATCTTTATTGGGTATAATGATGGTCTCAAAGGTTATAAGCTTTGGAACCCATAAACTAAGAAGGTAGTGTATAGCTGAGATGTGGTATTTAGAGAAATGAAGGATGTTATTAAACATGAAGTGCTACCAAGTAAGGAAGAACCAGAGAAAATAGAGTTTGATTTAAAGGATGATGAATCAAACTCTACAAAAGAACAAGAATCATAAGAAGAAGATCCTCATACTCCAGTATTGAGGAGATCGGTTCAAGAAAGAAGGCTATCAGAAATGTATACTCCATCTGATTTCCATTCAAATTTTGCTTTGTCTATTACTGATGATGATCCTAGAACTGTCAGGGAGGCAGTAGATTCAAAGGATGGAAAGCTCTGGGAAAAGGCCATGGATGAAGAAATGGCATCCTTGGATAAGAATGAGGCTTGGGATCTACTGGAGTTGTTGACTGGAAGAAATACCATTGGCAACAAATGTGTATTTAAAAGGAAGCTAAATGCATAAGGAAAAGTGGAGAAATACAAAGCTCGGTTAGTAGCAAAGGGTTATTCCCAGGTTGAGGGAATTGATTTTGGTGAGATTTTTTCTCTTGTTGCCAAGTTAACTTCTATAAGATTTTTGTGATCTGTTGCTGCTGCATTTGATTTTGAAGTAGAACAGATGGATGTGAAGACATCATTCCTACATGGGGATTTGGAAGAAGAAATCTATATGAAGCAGCCATAAGGATTTGTTGTGAAGGGAAAGAAGGAGTTGGTATGCAAGCTGAAAAAGTCCCTGTATGGTTTAAAACAATCGCCAAGGATGTGGTATCAAAAATTTGATACTTATATGTTGGGACTTGGCTTCACAAGAAGCAAAGAGGATCATTGTGTGTATTTTAAATTAATTGGTGCTCATTTGATTTATTTGGTCTTGTATGTGGATGACATGTTGCTGATAGGAAACAATAAGGAGATAATCCATGATGTGAAAACTCAGTTGTCCTTTTAAATTTGACATGAAGGATCTCGATGCTTCAAATTTCATTTTAGGCATGGAAATTAAAAGTGATCGAAAAAAGATTAAACTATGGTTAAATCAGAAAAAATATGTCGAGACAATATTGCAGAGGTTTAATATGCAGGAATGTAAACCGATCAAGGTTCTGATTCCCATTGGTGTAAAGTTATCCATGGATCAATGTCCCAAGTCATAGGAAGAGGAGGAGGACATGTCTCGTGTTCCATATGTGAGTGCAGTTAGCAGTTTGATGTATGCAATGGTATGTACTAGACCGGACATTGCACATGCAGTGAGAGTTTTGAGCAAGTATATGTCAAAACTAGGGAAGGAGCATTGAACAACAGTAAAAATGGTTTTAAGGTATTTGTGTGGCACTGCTAGCTATGGATTGTGCTACCAAGGAAGATCAGGACTGGACAGAGTGTTGGATATACATGGCTTTGTGGATGTAGACTAGGTTGGAGATATGAATCATAGGAGATCTACAAGTGGGTATGTGTTTAACCTGTTTGGAGGAGAAATAAGTTGGATGAGAAAAAGACAGGTTGTAGTGGCACTTTCAACTACATAAGCTTAATACATGGAATCCACTCATGCAAGTAAGGAAGGAGTATGGTTACAAAGATTGTGTTCAGGTATTGGGTTGGTACAAGAAGCTGTAAGGATAGATTTTGACAGTCAGAGTGCAATTTTTTGGCGAAGAACCCGACTTATCATTAAAAGACAAATCATATTGATATTTAATATCACTTTGTGAGAGACATGGTTGAAGAAAAAAAAGTGTTGTTGATGAAGGTGGACACTTTGAAGAATGTTGCAAATTCATTGATGTCAACCCTTGAAGAAAGCCCCGTAGCACAAAGGTTTGGGTAATGGACCCAATACTGTTTGATGTAAATATGACTCATTATTGTTTTTTCATGGTTGATCAGAAGTAAATATGGATGAATTCCAAAGTGGTCCCCTTATGGTGAAAGCCCTCATGGGAAGATGCTTTGTGGAGTAAGAGAACCCATGCTTAATTGTGGAATAATGAGATGAAGGAAAGTGAATTTGTCAGGGAAAATATTCTAGATGAATAGTTCTTGTCATGTCATTTCTGGTGGTATGTGGAACGTTACATAATTCCTCAGGGTTAGAGAGTTATGGACATGAGAAGTTGGAGACCTTAGGTTTGGGTAATGGACCCAAGTTTGTTTGATGGGTAACGGTATGAGTTATGATATATTTTCAGATAATACTATTCTATATGGATAGTACATGTTATGCCATTTTTGGTGGTATGTAGAACATCACATAACTTCTCACAGTTTGAGAGTTATGGCCTTACAAAGTTGGAGGACCCTCATATGTCATATAGAAGCCCCAAAAGGTCAAGGTAGTCAAAGTGGTTTAAGAGATTTTAAAAGGTAAATAATAAAGTGAAGTGATGAGTGTATTGTAATTCAAAGTGAATACAAAATAAATTATTTCAATAATAAATTTAATGGAGAAATTAGAAGTGAACCCAACCCTAAAATAAGGAAAGTGGACCAAGTGACCTAGAAGATGTTTTTAAGGAAGCTACTTGGAGAGTATAAATAAGAGGCAAGGCTCTCTCATTTGAAACACACTTGAGCATATTGAATATCTATATGTGTCTGAGGTAACCAAAGATATATAAACTGGAATTATGAGTGAAGGTGAAGAAAAGAAGGCCGAAATGCAAGGAAGGATAAATGCTTTTGATGGTGCTTTCTAAGGTATGTTATTTACAGGTCATCTCACCATTTTCGCTATAATTTTTTTTATATAATGATTCAGACTGTGAAATTGCTATGCAAGTGAGAAAACATATCCAAGTATCTGTGGTAAAAAATTTAGCTTGTGGGTCGTTGTATTTTGGGAGTTACACTCCGTGGAAAATAGGGTTTGTGGCTAGTCCTGAAACTAGTCA
This sequence comes from Picea engelmannii, assembly GCA_009831015.1. Lineage (NCBI taxonomy): Eukaryota > Viridiplantae > Streptophyta > Pinopsida > Pinales > Pinaceae > Picea > Picea engelmannii. Next base: position 247,217 of record ML787363.1, read on the forward strand.
AAATCACGTGTTTCGGGTAAAAACATCATAACTTCTTCACAGATCCAAATTCAGTGAGACCAAATGTGTTGGTTAGAGTACAATCTTTAGTATCCTTTGTAACAGTTTCAGATCAATTCATCAAATATTTTGTGCGGGGCACGCTCTACAAGGTCGCTCTCTAGAATAAGCCAGAATTCAACAAGGTATGCCATTTTTGCTATAACTCCTTTTCTGAGAGGTTCCAAGTAGTGACACTTGGAGGAATTGCATAAAACACACTGAAGAACATTGTGTATAATTTTCAGATCTTTATACATTACAGGTTCAAAGTTATGATTACTTCAAGTTAGGGTTGTTGACTAATCCAAAACTAGGCATGTGAGACTAAAAAAAAGTTTGATGAAAATGTTAGTCTCTTGTTTTTAAAGTTAAGGAAGGTTTGCAGGAATGTGATCATATACA
>ML787363.1:270327-281342 GCA_009831015.1 Picea engelmannii
GAATGACGATCCTGCCAATGAAGAAAACTTATGATGATTTATAGATACTCCAGTCAGTGTTCCAAGATGATATTGATGATGTTGTCCTCTCACCCACTGTTATTGGACTAATCAGTAGGTGCGGACACTAACAGATCTCCCTAGATCCACCTGGATCTAGAACAAAACAGGACAGGACATGACTCTTTCCCTAAGTTTTGACTATTGAATTAACTAGTAGGAAGGAACAAGTAACATACCTTTATATCGCTTCCTAGGGTCTTTGTTGCTCCCTCTTCGCTCCGGTGCTCTCGTGAGGTCAAGACCAAGACAACACAAACCAACCAAAGTGAATATAGCAAAATATATTCAACTGTGAACTTATGTGTATGATCAAGGAATTACACAATAAAGTGAGAATGGCTTTATGGGAAAGGGACATGCCACTGTATCATATTAATTGAAAGTAAAGATTACAACCTGATAGCCTTGATGTTGCAAGCTTCCTTTTGATGGCTCTTGGCTCCAACACACACAATTGATCAATCCTTGCATGAAGAAGATCAAATCCTCTTGATAGACTTGCTAGAGTCTCCAAGATACTATTCAAGCTAAGTCCTTCACACAATTCTTTCACCAATTCTCCAATGAATATTGCTTAACCTTTTCCATGAGAATTTCCTCCATATATAGGAGAGAATGAGATAGTTACTTGGATAAGAATGATCCCACAATATCAGGGAATCTAGTACAAGGATAACCATTCGAATGCCAACCCATTCTTCTAGAAGATTCTCTTCTAGAAACATCGAGAATTCATCTTTTTCCATGCTTTAGGATGAGTTTGCACCCTAGCTATTCAACACAGTGCGAGAAGTTTGCACCCTGGCTTAAGGCAGCCTGCGAGAATGGGTCATTCTCGCACCCTGGGATACTAGCAGCCTGCGCACTCTCTTCAAAAATGAGTTTTTTGGGAAGAGATGAACATAACTTTTCTTAGGAGAAAGTTCTTATGAAGAGCCTGAATATACCATCATTAATACATCATCATGATGACCAAAATCATGGGCAACAGAATGCCCCCCAAAGTATGAGGTTTCAATCAGTGACAGCCGAAAGACTTTGTAAGCTGCATGTGTGTGTTGGAAACCAGGAGCACACCTAATCGGAAACCTGCAAACAACCAAGCATCTGCAGAATATCATATATACCAATTCTAATGTAGGCATCCCCATACTCAGATCACAGACGGATGACAATTGTAGACATGGGTCATGGCCACCAATCATACAATGTGGATCCATGTCGTCAAAATATAGCATAGCCACCAGGAATACACTATGGATCTATGCGAGAAAATTCAAATTGAGACGACATAGCCACGAAACATACACAGTGGATCTATGTGTCGTAGATTATACATACTCCATCACAACCTGGACAAAGAGATGATATCCAGGGTCTTCAATCTCGTCGCCCAAAGTACAAATCTAACCATGTGATTACATGTGTTGAAGTCGAACATGGAAGAAACCACTTGATTATCGGTCACTGATGAAACCGTTAACAAGTGCGAGGGAAATCACCATTGATATCAATGACTCCCAAGGTACTCTAGTACAATCCATCAAGTGTGAATGAGTGAGTTGAAGTCGAACATCAGATGGAATCTTTCGATCAGGGGTCAATGATGTAAACCCACTGTCGAAAGCAAAGAAACCTGCCATTGAGGCATGCAAGTTCCAAGGTACCAAAGAATTTCTAAGTCTTGATTCCGGATAATGAGCTGAAGTCGACGAAACAAAACTCATCACAGGAGGGCCTTGATGTATCCCCCATCAATGATACGAAATGAGTAACAGATTTTAAAGGTGAAACAGAGTATGATGTAAATTGAACTGGACACAGGGAAGGCCGACACGGAGAGAATGGACAACTGCAGATGGCCGACTCAATAGAGGTTTCATATGGAATTATCTTGAACATATGAACGACACAACCAATGATTTGGCAGCATTGACTCAAAGACGACACAGGGAATGACCTTGTAGCAAGTCGAATGAGAGACAAATGGATTTCCCAAACCGGCTTCAAATATAATGAGTAGGGGGTGTCATGTTCAAGAGCGACACTTACTGCCAATCAATACGAAGATGAAAACATATCCCTTTACCAAATTTTTCCCCACCATTTCTGGCGAGTACCTCTTTATTTTTATGCAAGCTTAAGGAGGATAACATATGCTTGTTGATATAATCTTATCCTTCGAACAAGTCCTTCGGAGTATGTTTAACGAACCCTAAGAAGGAGTGGTTCGGTCCCATTACAGGTCTGTCGATGTTTGTTTAACGAGTCCAAAGATAGAAAACTCGAAAGTTTTTCATGATTATAGAGTTTGGAAAAACACTTAAAAGAGAACTCTCTCAGTTCCTTTTTCATAAATAGTCTAGATGAGACCGAAAAAGAGATAAATTATCACTCACCAGATGCTTTCTTCAAATACTTTATCGAGCGTGAAAATAGCAAGGTTGCTCAGCTATCTTTTCATGTTTAGAGAGTCTGAAAAGAGCTTAAAGAAGACTTCAGGGGGGTTCTTTTTTCGTATAACCTTGTTGAGCCCGAAAAAGTGATAAAAGTATGCTCGATCGCATTCTCATGTATTTTCGAGCGAGAGAACGGACAAAGACCACACTCGAGGTTTTATACAAAAACCATAAAAAACAATCAAAACATGGATGAAAAAATAAAAATTATGTCTGCATCATTGTATATGAACATCAAAGTCATTACACCTGCAAAAGTTACACTCAAAAAGACATTAGGGATTAGGGTTTAATATATAAACAATCATAAAAAACCAAATAACATGGTAAAAGTAAATATAAATGAGTAAAACTCTTTTTACCATATCATTTTCACGTTTCCACTATTTGAGCTCAAAACCCCCTCTTTTACCCTCGAAGTTCGACGTCATATTGCGGGAGTTACGAGTGTACATTCGACAAGCCGTCAGCGACAGTGAGGTAGGCTCTTTGTCTTCTACTCTTTCATGGTTTAATTTTGCATTTTCATTGGTTAAAAATTCATTTTTTAGTTGGGTTTATGAGCCCTACTTGCGCTCAGTCATTCTCGCAGGTGGGCTACACGGGACCTGCGAGAATGGGTGATTCTCGCAGGTGAGCCCACAGTATCCTGCGAGAACCGCAAAGCACAAATTTCTTTTAAGATTTTACCCAATAAAAAGGAACCAATTCATGAATAGAGTTGTTAATCCTCTTTTTGTGCTTCTTATGCAGACAATTGGCCATTAAAATGGTTCTTGAATGGCGCGAAATGGAGCATGAAGAAGACAATGCAATTGTCGGAAATCATCCACCTACTATCGTTTCTTTGAGAAACTGTGGCCTTCTGAAGTACTTTCGTATCCCGGGCATGAGGGCTAAAGTCAGGTTATTAGAGTACCTTGTGCGTATGTGGGATCCCGATCAGTGGGTATTTCATGTGGGGGTCCACACACTGTCCTTAGATATTGAGGACATTTACTTCTTGACCAGACTGTCATGACGGGGGTACCATGTGAGCCTCACTGGTGGCAGAGGTGGTGGGCTACCCATGAGTGAATATCGTCGTTTACACTGTGTTCCCGAGGCAGAGAGGAAGAAAGGAAAAGTAGTTATTTGGGGGGTATTGGATTTGACCCTCTGTACTATCTTGTTCACCATAGCTCGCATGGCGGGGAGCTCCGCTCCTCACATGGCTCTATAGAGTTACTTCCAGTATGCTATAGAGTGTATTGAACCTCGGGTTTTCAATTGGGCAGATGCAGTGCTTCGTAGTATGAAAAAATAGTTGACCAAATGTAGACGAGGTGACCTAAAGCAATTCGGGTATGGATCTTTGTTAGTGTCCTTCTTCCTTGAGAGGGTTCCATTGCTGAGGTTGCAGGGATCCAAGGATGCTGAGATGGTGTCAGCTCATGGCCCGACACGTAGCTGGACCGATCATCAAGTATAATGATACCTTCTTTGATTGGCTGCAACCACAGATGTTGATGGTTGACGATTACGCTTATGTCGGGTTGGATTTACGAGGAGATCCGGACTTAGTACTGCCAGAGGATGCTCAGTGAGGGGAATTTGGTAAGAAGTACACAAATTTTTATTTTTTTTAAATGTTTTTATGAATTTTATCATATTCAAATGTTTTTGTTTTATATATTCGTCCAAAGACTAAATACAAAATTCATTGTTGATGACACAGATGTTGGACCTTACCGACCTCCTGGTACTTCTCCCATTCAGCGGCGAAGAGAGGTAGCACCAGCACCACAATAAGCTAAGGATTATCAAGTAGTGGAACAAAACCTAGAGGGCTTGACCACAGATATTACAAACATGCCTCTTGAATAGGTTCCACGATGCGATCAGCGTCATACAGTAGGAGTGTCAGGGTCCATGAGTTGACTGCTCCGTAGAATTGCCCGAGCAGTCGTGTGTTACCGTGAATGTCATCCATGACGTCACTTTGTAGAAGCTATGAGCTTCAGATTTTGACATTTTGGTCTTCGGACAAAACTTTTTGTAAAAAACTCTTTTGATCGTTATATATACAGACGACTTCTACCGGTTTTTCCTTGTATTGTGTGAAAAAATGATGTGATTGATTTATAAATTATCCAAATGTCTGTCTAATACATAGTTAGCCAATGCATCTGTTAATGTATTTAGACATTTAGGAAAATGTTGATATTCAATGTAATCAAAATAACGTTCCAAGAGGCGAATTCGCAAATACACCCGTAACAAAGTAGGACTTCGAATAGTATAGACATTACTTAACTGTAGTACTACAAGTTGTGAATCAAGTCGCACAACCAAATGATGAATTCCGAGCGAGATAGCATCAACCAATAATTTAATAATGGCGTTATACTCTGCAATGTTGTTGGTCACACGGCCGAGGCACACATCTCGTAAGGAGACAAGTTCGTTTGTAGGGGCGTAAATTGCCCATGCAGCGGAAGCAAAATTCTGAGTACTACGGCTAGCGCCATCAGTGAAGCCAATATAGGGTAGTGAAGACTCCGACATCTAGAAATCAAACACAACGTCACATAAGGGCAGAGACCAAATAACGACAAAAGCAAGCTACAGTAACACACAAGAAGTATGATACAATAAAAATACAAGTACTTGTGCACAGATGATTTTATGCATAGTACTTCTTCAAGTACAACCCATTCCCGAGTTCACTCAAAGGGATACCATCGTAATATACCAACTCATAAGCTCATTTTTCCAAAACTCGTCGAACGATATAAGGACCTCGCCACATCGCTTCAAATTTTCAAGCTCCTAGCATATCTCGATCTTGATCATAGAGGAGAACGAGATCTCCTTCGGAGAAAACGTGAGGCTTGACATGTTTGTCGTATTGGGCCTTGACACGTTTCTTTTGAGCTTCTATGACTAGGGTGGCATCGTGTCGAGTTTCGTCTAATTGCATAAGATACAATAGACGTTCTTCCTCAGCAGAAGTGTTGGGTAGGAGTTCAACAACTAGTTTTAAAGAGGGTATCTCGCATTCAATCAGGAGAATGGCTTCCACACCATAGACTAACCGAAAAGGTGTAAACCCAGTAGCGGACTTGACGGATGTCCGGTACACCCACAATGCCGAAAACAACATTGTGTGCCAACTTGTTTTATGAATTCCTATCATTCGTCGGAGCATAGTTATGAGAACTTTGTTAATTGCTTCGACCTAGCCGTTGGCTTGTGGGTAATAGGGTGTTCAGTTATCATGGCGAAGACCCAACTTTTCCGTAAGTTTAGACATCATGAAGTTTCTAAAGTGGCTACCGTGATCGGTGACGATAGCTTGGGGAACACCAAAACGAGCTATGACGTGATTAAAAATGAATAATGTTGCGGTCTTTCCAGTGTTGTCAAATGTCGGCATCGCCTCGGCCCATTTCGTAAAGTAATCAACGGCTACAATGATGTAACCATGCCCCCCGGCCGAGTGAGGGTGACATGTCATAAAATTGATGCCCCATTTCGCAAAGGGACCAACTGAGACCATAGGGTGAAGAGGAGCGGGATGTGACCGTATCTTCTGATTATAGGTCTGGCAAGCATGGCATTTCTGAACGGAGATGATGCAGTCGTTAAACAAAGAAGGCCAAAAATACCCTGCTCGTAAGATCTTATGGGCAGTAGCATACCCAGACATATGACCACCACATGCTCCAGAATGGCAGTCATTCAGAGCTTTCTTGGCTTCGTTGAACGTTAGGCAACGTCGAAAAACAGAGTCAATCCCCCGACGATAAAGAGTATCCCCGAGGATAATGTATTGACGAGCTTGATAGCGTATGCGACGTCGATCAGTACTAGACAAAGTTGGCCGGAAAGTCTGGGTTTGGAGATATATAATGATATCACCATACCAAAGATCATCAGTGCCAATAAGGAAAATAGATTCATCAGGTAATGAATTAGTTGCTACATTTTCCGTTGTAGAATGGGGAAAATCGCATATCAACTCAGCAAAAACTAAGGACTTCTTGGACGTGGCGCATTCGAATTCCAAGTCAAACTCTTGGAGAATCACAATCCATTTGGAGTATTTTCCCCCTAGCAATTGACATGTCATAATGTGTTGCATAGGATTGCAATGAGAAATCACTGTAGTCTTGCGCGAGAGGATATAGTGTCGGAAGCGTTGGACGGCTTGAACGGCAGCCAAGGTCAGTTTTTCGACATGTAAATACTTGATTTCAGTATGTGTTAAACTTCGACTCAAGTAGTAAATAACATGTTCGTCGTGAGCATCATCCTCTTGGACGAGAACCATACCAATGGTGTAATTCGAGGCAGCAAGATAAAAAAAATAATCGCAACTATAATCAGGGGGAAAGAGAAGCGGAGCATGCGTTAGGGACAATTTCAAAGCCTCAAAAGCATTGTTAGCGATGGTATCCTAGACAAACTCTGAATCCTTTTTTAGGAGTCGCGTAAATCCACGAGTTATCTCGGCGTAATTTGGGATAAAACGACAAATAAAGTTTGCTTTCCCCTGCAAACTTTGCAACTGGCGAAGTGTAGAAGGAGGAGGGAGATTAAGCATCGCCTCAACCTTTAAACGATCTACACGGATCCCTTGACGCAAAACGATAAAACCTAGAAGGCGGCCTGATTCTATGTAGAAAACGCACTTATGAGGATTCAAACGTATACGGTAGAATCGACAGCGGACGAAAATGGCTCGGAGGTGTTTTGGGTGATCAACTCAGGGCATTGAATGAGCAGGTAAATCGTCCAAATATGGTTGAACAATGTGCTTGATATCATGGAAAGCATAAGACATAGCGCGTTGAAAAGTTGCATCAACGTTCTTGAGACCAAAAGGAAGTTTCTGATAGGCAAAAGTACCCTAAGGACAAATAAAAGCAGTCTTATGTTGATCCTCGGGAACAATGTTGATTTGATTATATCCGGAGAAACCATCATTGAGAGAGAATATTTCACTTCCAGCGCAGTCATCGACAATCTAATCGACGAAGGGGGTAGGAAAGTTGTCTTTTGGACAAGCTTTGTTGATATCCCTATAATCAACGCATACACGAATGGTGCCTTATTTCTTATCAATCGGGACAAGATTGGAAACCCAGTCTATGAGAGCCACCGAATAAATAACGTCGGCTTTCAGAAGTTTCTCGACTTCGAGCTTTATAGCAGCCGCTTTACGTGGGTGAACTGGACGAAGGCGTTGCCGGATGGATTTAGCGTCGAGGTATGTCTTTATCTCATGTATCACAATCTCAGGGTCGATACCTGACATTTCTTCGTAGCTCCAGGCGAAGATATCACGAAACTCTTTGAAAAGGGATGTGTAGGTGACGACTTCGTCGAAAGAACACGAAGCTCTGATATGGACATTTTTGACAATCCCAGGTTTGATGGATATGTCAAGGGGAATAGTGGGCGAGATATTGCTTAAGTTCCCTTCGGAAAACACATCGTGTGCAGATTCGAGAATGGTCGAGATGACGACAACGCTCGACGGGGTCGAAATCCGTTGGTAGTTCTCAAGAATATGTTGCTCCAGAAAGAGGATGGAACGATGATGCCCATCGTCCCAAGGGGTGTCCTCCATGACAGACATGATCATCTCATCTGTGGGAAAAATGACACGGAAATGATCGGGAGACAATTCATCAAGAGAGGGGGTAGAAGGCATTGTCGATTGAATGGCCTGATAGGCAGATTCAACTGGACTTAATGGCATTGCATCGTCGAAACGAAAATGATCTCCAGGGTCAGGTACTATCCAGGGGTCGTGAGATGCAGGAAGTTCGTGAGGCAAGGTGGAGATCATCTTGATGGAAGCAACAGACGAGCGTGGAACATCAGGCAGTGGAATGGGGAAAGTACCCATTAATGAAGATTCCTTGAGAAGGCCTACATCGACGTTCTCATAACCCGGTGGGGTTTTAGCGATAAACAGTACGTTGCCAGTACGGGTATCGGAATTGAAGAAGGCTAGTTGGTCGACGGTGACAACCTTACCTTGATGTGGGAAACGTACCACATGGAAAAGGGTTGACACAACAACGCGCATGGAATCGATCCAACTTCGGCCAAGTAGAAGATTATAATCAAGGGGAGCATCAAAGACTTCCACTTCGACTTGGACCGTTTTTCCTTCTAACGTGATGGGAAACGAAGGAAGGACACCATAGGGCTTAAAACCAGAGTCGTTGAAGGCTTTAAGAGTGTTCTAGGATTCATTCAAAGAAGGAGAGTCAATGGATTTCCAGCAAGAAAGAGACATGACACATGTCGAGGCACCCTCATCGATAACGGTTCAACAAATGTTTTTGTCAGAGACAATCACTTGGATCTGGAACACGAGTTGAGGGGGTAACCTTGGAATCTGATCTTCCAAGTCAAAGATTATTAAATTCGTATCCGTCGGGTCAATTCCACCGATAGCTTTCAACAGTGCCTTCCGTTGTGCGGGACAAGTTTGAAGGACTTCCAGGGCTGACATCACAGAAGGTGCTTGGGCCAGATCTTCAACAATGTTGTATTTCTGGGCCACATGAGCATGAGGATTGAAAGCCGATTTCCGAACGACGCCCTTTGGGGGGGGTTGCAGAACTGTGTCGAGGCTCGATCGTTCGATATGAAGAGGACCGTTGGTAGGTGGAGTCGCGGGAGAGGGTTGTGCCGAGGAAGGCGATAGATCATCAACCTTCTCTTTAGAGAGAGAATAATCTTTGGCTCGAGTAGTGAGTGCAACGTTGCTCTGCTTAGAATCGCCAGTACACATCAAAACATAAGATTTAGTAGAAGAGGAGGGTTGGTCATGAATGACCAACTGAGTCTGTTGTTGAGACGGGAAGGGTTGGGACAAAAAGACTGATGCAGGTGGTTTTGGAGCTCCTTGAATGAACTTAGTGACCTCGGCGCGTCGTAGACAATCCTTCGTGTAGTGATCATCACCACAGATAAGACAAGGGTATCGAGGTTTGCACTTATCCCTATCATCAAAAGAGGTAGTTTTGGTTTTCTCTGCTTGAGAATTATTTTTTCCCTCCTTATTCTTACCTCTCCCATTTTTAGATTTGTTTTTACCGACTGGGGTAGATTGGACTACATTTGCCTCATAAGTCTTACCAGTGGGAGGGGAAGGAGATGGAGCATTTTGAACATTAGAAGAAACAGATTTGGGGTTGGTGCTTGAGGTGGAATGTGGTTGGGCCTGGGAAGAGCCAATCACACCGTCAGCTGCATGCGAATCAGCTGGAGTAGTTGAAGTGCTAGAAGTATTAGGACGAGGTAAGTTAGGTAGTAAATTGTAAAGGGTTCCCATTTGTGAGTAAACGAGGTCAAGATATTGAGCACGACTGATAACCTGCTCTTCTATGACCACTCCACCCATGGAAATGTCACGACCGATGTCATTCACAAACGATTTGGTGAACCATTCCGCTAGCAACTGATCGGGGAGTTCGAGTTTCATAAGGCGTCGTTGTTGTCGCCACTCATGAATGTGATCGGATATATGAGTGGCCTTGTTCTATTTGAAAGAAGTCAAAATCTCGGTCCCCGTATCATAACGAATCGATAACTGGTAGTGTGTGAGGAAAGTCATAGCTAGGGTGTTAAAGTCAGAGAAGAAACTTCGTGGCAATTCGATATACCACTTCCCAGCAGAACCTGTGAGAGTTCGTTGAAAAATACGTAAACGAATAGAGTCATCCATCAACGAGTTGGATGAACACCATAGGTGAAAAGTCATAACGTGATTGTTTGGGTCCTCTCCCTCCTTGTCGTCGAATTTGGGAATGTCCGATGGTAGCTTGGCTGGGATAGCAGGCCAGTGGAGTCACCAATTTTGTTATTGGACTAATCGGTAGGTGCGGACACTAACAGATCTCCCTAGATCCACCTGGATGTAGAACAAAACAGGACAGGACATGACTCTTTCCCCAAGTTTTGATTATTGAATTAACTAGTAGGAAGGAACAAGTAACATACCTTTATATTGTTTCCTGGGGTCTCTGTTGCTCCCGCTTCGCTCCAGTGCTCTCGTGAGGTCAAGACCAAGACAACACAAACCAATCAAAGTAAAGATAGAAAAATATATTCAAATTTCAACTTATGTGTATGATCAAGGAATTACACAATAAAGTGAGAATAGCTTTATGGGAAAGGGACATGCCACTGTATCATATTAATTGAAAGTAAAGATTACAACCCGATAGCCTTGATGTCGCAAGCTTCCTTTCGATGGCTCTTAGCTCCAACACACACACTTGCTCAATCCTTGCATGAAGAAGATCAAATCCTCTTGATAGACTTGCTAGAGTCTTCAAGCTACTGTTCGAGCTAAATCCTTCACACAATTCTTTCACCAATTCTCCAATGAATCTTGCTTAACCTTTTCCATGAGAATTTCCTCAATATATAGGAGAGAATGAGATAGTTACTTGGATAAGAATGATCCCACAATATCAGGGAATC
>ML787363.1:287543-300363 GCA_009831015.1 Picea engelmannii
TGTTTTATGCAATTCCTCCAAGTGTCACTACTTGGAACCTCTCAGAAAAGGAGTTATAGCAAAAATGGCATACCTTGTTGAATTCTGGCTTATTCTAGAGAGCGACCTTGTAGAGCGTGCCCCGCACAAAATATTTGATGAATTGATCTGAAACTGTTACAAAGGATACTAAAGATTGTACTCTAACCAACACATTTGGTCTCACTGAATTTGGATCTGTGAAGAAGTTATGATGTTTTTACCCGAAACACGTGATTTTGACTAGTTTCAGGACTAGCCACAAACCCTATTTTCCACGGAGTGTAACTCCCAAAATACAACGACCCACAAGCTAAATTTTTTACCACAGATACTTGGATATGTTTTCTCACTTGCATAGCAATTTCACAGTCTGAATCATTATATAAAAAAAATTATAGCGAAAATGGTGAGATGACCTGTAAATAACATACCTTAGAAAGCACCATCAAAAGCATTTATCCTTCCTTGCATTTCGGCCTTCTTTTCTTCACCTTCACTCATAATTCCAGTTTATATATCTTTGGTTACCTCAGACACATATAGATATTCAATATGCTCAAGTGTGTTTCAAATGAGAGAGCCTTGCCTCTTATTTATACTCTCCAAGTAGCTTCCTTAAAAACATCTTCTAGGTCACTTGGTCCACTTTCCTTATTTTAGGGTTGGGTTCACTTCTAATTTCTCCATTAAATTTATTATTGAAATAATTTATTTTGTATTCACTTTGAATTACAATACACTCATCACTTCACTTTATTATTTACCTTTTAAAATCTCTTAAACCACTTTGACTACCTTGACCTTTTGGGGCTTCTATATGACATATGAGGGTCCTCCAACTTTGTAAGGCCATAACTCTCAAACTGTGAGAAGTTATGTGATGTTCTACATACCACCAAAAATGGCATAACATGTACTATCCATATAGAATAGTATTATCTGAAAATATATCATAACTCATACCGTTACCCATCAAACAAACTTGGGTCCATTACCCAAACCTAAGGTCTCCAACTTCTCATGTCCATAACTCTCTAACCCTGAGGAATTATGTAACGTTCCACATACCACCAGAAATGACATGACAAGAACTATTCATCTAGAATATTTTCCCTGACAAATTCACTTTCCTTCATCTCATTATTCCACAATTAAGCATGGGTTCTCTTACTCCACAAAGCATCTTCCCATGAGGGCTTTCACCATAAGGGGACCACTTTGGAATTCATCCATATTTACTTCTGATCAACCATGAAAAAACAATAATGAGTCATATTTACATCAAACAGTATTGGGTCCATTACCCAAACCTTTGTGCTACGGGGCTTTCTTCAAGGGTTGACATCAATGAATTTGCAACATTCTTCAAAGTGTCCACCTTCATCAACAACACTTTTTTTTCTTCAACCATGTCTCTCACAAAGTGATATTAAATATCAATATGATTTGTCTTTTAATGATAAGTCGGGTTCTTCGCCAAAAAATTGCACTCTGACTGTCAAAATCTATCCTTACAGCTTCTTGTACCAACCCAATACCTGAACACAATCTTTGTAACCATACTCCTTCCTTACTTGCATGAGTGGATTCCATGTATTAAGCTTATGTAGTTGAAAGTGCCACTACAACCTGTCTTTTTCTCATCCAACTTATTTCTCCTCCAAACAGGTTAAACACATACCCACTTGTAGATCTCCTATGATTCATATCTCCAACCTAGTCTACATCCACAAAGCCATGTATATCCAACACTCTGTCCAGTCCTGATCTTCCTTGGTAGCACAATCCATAGCTAGCAGTGCCACACAAATACCTTAAAACCATTTTTACTGTTGTTCAATGCTCCTTCCCTAGTTTTGACATATACTTGCTCAAAACTCTCACTGCATGTGCAATGTCCGGTCTAGTACATACCATTGCATACATCAAACTGCTAACTGCACTCACATATGGAACACGAGACATGTCCTCCTCCTCTTCCTATGACTTGGGACATTGATCCATGGATAACTTTACACCAATGGGAATCAGAACCTTGATCGGTTTACATTCCTGCATATTAAACCTCTGCAATATTGTCTCGACATATTTTTTCTGATTTAACCATAGTTTAATCTTTTTTCGATCACTTTTAATTTCCATGCCTAAAATGAAATTTGAAGCATCGAGATCCTTCATGTCAAATTTAAAAGGACAACTGAGTTTTCACATCATGGATTATCTCCTTATTGTTTCCTATCAGCAACATGTCATCCACATACAAGACCAAATAAATCAAATGAGCACCAATTAATTTAAAATACACACAATGATCCTCTTTGCTTCTTGTGAAGCCAAGTCCCAACATATAAGTATCAAATTTTTGATACCACATCCTTGGCGATTGTTTTAAACCATACAGGGACTTTTTCAGCTTGCATACCAACTCCTTCTTTCCCTTCACAACAAATCCTTATGGCTGCTTCATATAGATTTCTTCTTCCAAATCCCCATGTAGGAATGATGTCTTCACATCCATCTGTTCTACTTCAAAATCAAATGCAGCAGCAACAGATCACAAAAATCTTATAGAAGTTAACTTGGCAACAAGAGAAAAAATCTCACCAAAATCAATTCCCTCAACCTGGGAATAACCCTTTGCTACTAACCGAGCTTTGTATTTCTCCACTTTTCCTTATGCATTTAGCTTCCTTTTAAATACACATTTGTTGCCAATGGTATTTCTTCCAGTCAACAACTCCAGTAGATCCCAAGCCTCATTCTTATCCAAGGATGCCATTTCTTCATCCATGGCCTTTTCCCAGAGCTTTCCATCCTTTGAATCTACTGCCTCCCTGACAGTTCTAGGATCATCATCAGTAATAGACAAAGCAAAATTTGAATGGAAATCAGATGGAGTATACATTTCTGATAGCCTTCTTTCTTGAACCGATCTCCTCAATACTGGAGTATGAGGATCTTCTTCTTATGATTCTTGTTCTTTTGTAGAGTTTGATTCATCATCCTTTAAATCAAACTCTATTTTCTCTGGTTCTTCCTTACTTGGTAGCACTTCATGTTTAATAACATCCTTCATTTCTCTAAATACCACATCTCAGCTATACACTACCTTCTTAGTTTATGGGTTCCAAAGCTTATAACCTTTGAGACCATCATTATACCCAATAAAGATATACTTTTCAACCTTCTTATCTAGCTTACTCATGTTTTTCTTTGGAACATGAACATATGCCTCACAGCCAAATACCTTGAAGTGTGTGAGAGAAGGTTTCTTACCAGTCCATACCTCTTGTGGAGTCTTGTCATCTAGCGCTGATGAGGGTGATCTGTTGACCAGGTAACATTAGTACCCACTGCCTCTACCCAAAATTATTTCCCTAACCCGACACCATTGAGAATGCACCTTGCTTTTTCCATCAGCATCATGTTCATCCTTTCTACAACTCCATTTTGCTGAGGTGTATATGGAGTACTCTTTTGCCTTGCTATATCTCACTTCTTACATAATTCTTCAAATTCATTCCCTTAGAACTCTCCACCATTATATGTCCTCGACACCTTAATTATTTTCTTTGTTTGATTCACAACAAGAGCCTTAAACTCTTTAAACCTGTCAAAGACTTTAGATTTCTTCCTGAGGAAATATATCCAAGTATTCCTCGAGAAGTCATCTGTAAATGAGACATAGTACATAAATTTTCCCAATGATGGGACCAACACAGATCCAAAAACATCATTGTGAATTAGTTGTAAAATTCCTTCTGCCCTCGTTGCACCAGAGGGGAATCTTACCCGATTCTACTTCCCATATACACAATGTTCACAGAAATCAAAATCCAGAGAGAAGTTAGACATACCTTCAACCATACCTTTACCATGTAGTAGTTGAAGACCCTTTTCTCCGATATGCCCCAGTCTTTAATGCCACAGCATAACCTTTTCTCCAGAGACTGTAGTAGTTATTTCTTCTTCAACTCCAATATCAAGGACAATGGAACTGTTACACCCATCACTAATAGTGCTTCATTGTAGCTTATACAAAGTTCCAAACTGAACTCCCTTCAACAACACCATTTCTCCTCGAACTATCCTGCAGGTTTCCTTTTCAAATATTGTTTTTACCCCTGCATCATTCATTTTGCTTACATAATTCAAATTTCTGGACAATCCTGGGATGTGCATAACACCAGGTAGTGTTCTAATCCTTCCATCTATGAGATTGAACTTGAATTTTCCTTGACCTATGATTCTGGTTGTCGAGTCATCACCTAGGAAAACATTACCTCTATCATACCCTTCATATTCACAGAACCACTCTTTGTGGGAAGTCATATGAAAGGATGCACCTGAGTCAACCAACCACACCTCATGATCTACATGTGTGCTTGAAGAAGCCAAGTACACATCCCCTCCTTCCTTGGAGGTTTTTTCTTCTGTAGAAGGAGATTCTTCAAATCCCTTCTTTTTCTCAAGTTTGGATCTACACTACTTCTTGTAGTGCCCTTCTTTTCCACATCTCCAACATACCTTTACAAACTTTTCGGGAGATTTAGATCTACCCTTAGACTTAGATCTCCCACTTGAGAACTTAGATTTCTTTCTTTCTTAGGAGCGTCCTCTTGCAAATAATGCATCTGTGCTTCGTCCTTCCATATTATTCCATCTCATCTCCTCTGACAACAAGGATGAGACCACCTCATCAAAATTCAAGGCAGTTGTATTAGTACCTGTGGCCACAACCAGACTATCTCGTGAGTCTGGTAAAGAACATAGTAAATCGATACACTTATCTTCATATGGAATTTTAATCTCAACAGATACTAATTGACTTACCACAATATTGAAGGAGTTCAAATGCTCTGCCACTGAGTCTCCATCTCTCATCCTCAGGCTATATAGATTCTTTCCCAGGAATAGTTTATTTACTAGGGATTTAGACTGATATAACTTCCCCAACTTATCCCATGAATCCTTGGTTGTAGCTTCCTCTGACACATTCAGTAATACTGAATCTGAGAGACATAGTCGGATTGTGCTCTTCACCTTCCGATCCAACTTTTTCTAGTCATCTACTGAAGTTCCTATAGGTGCAGTACCTGGATCTACCATGATCCACTGATCTTTGTCCACCAACAGATCTTCCATCTTGAGCTTCCACAGCTCAAAAATTTTCCCATTAAATTTCTCGATCTCCATTTTTGAATTGCTCGCCATTTATTTTCACCTGAAAAATCAATACCACAAATCTCCCATTGTAACAAGGCTTATCACAATCCCAAGCCAAACCCTTGACCACAAAGGCGTTCTCCTTAAGCCAACAAAGCTCTGATACCAAATGTAGATTTTAACCTTGTACAATATTTACTACAAACAGATTTTCAGTAAAAGAACAGAAAATATACAATGGAAAATACAAACATTACACACAGATTTTTCCCCTAGAAACCCAAACTGGAAAAACCAACATATTCTATATTCATTCATTATGATACATTGTTTACATTACAATATACATATAGGAGCCAACGACATCCAAAACACTAACCCAATGACCTGGATTAGTCAACAACCTTAATTCCTTAATCGAAAATAGAAAACCATCGGCAAAAACCATGTGTCGAAAAACCACCCAACAATGGACATGAAAATCGAGGCAACACGAAAAATGAGGCAAAAATGTGACATGTTTCCCAATGCAAAGAATATAACACACACCCAACACTACTTGCATATTGATTCCATGCTTAGTTTAGAAATTTTTGAAAAAATGTCAAAAAAAATAAATTATGGCTTAGTTGGTTTTGATTATGATCATATGAGAACAGGGATGAGTAGGCCATCCTGCACTTGACAGTTTTATGTTTCCTTCTAGGCACAGGTCTACCAGGAGATGTTGTGGTTCTCATGCACTCTACGACGAGCACATGTCCCCAAGTAGGAGCCAAATGTTATCCCCATTTTGTCGATAACTAAGGAGATTATGTCTTGAGGCCCTTAGGTTTTGGATATGGAGTGTCGAAAGACTACATGACCATCAATACCCTTTTGCATAGATGGAAAACCTACTCACCACCACAGATGGTCACAAATTTCCAGATGGTATCCACCACATTAGCTGGCTTCCGGAAGGTAGTGGGCCTTGCTCCATGAGGTACAAGTCAGTATTATGGTGAGCATCATTTCAATATTTAAGCCAGGTAAGTATTTTGTATCTTATATTGCTTTATATTTCATGATATATGCTTGAACATTATGCATTTTGCCATGATTCACCTTGGTCGTTGAGATTCTGCCCTAGTAAGTGGTTTTCCTTGGGAATGGGTTTGCTACTAGGAACTCCCTTAAGGATCCATCATACCATTCCTGACCATAGTTACCACTTTCCATCATTATTCCCCTCCATTTCCTTATCTCTTGGGATTTTAGGGTGTATTGACCCAAGAAGGTGTTGTCCCTCATTCTATGGGAAGAAGGGGCTAAAGGCCCAGAGGGATTGATGTTGGGTAAAAGATAAAATCCGTGTATAAACCTTCCAAATGATTTTCCCAGAGATCACCCAAGAAAGCAGTGAAACACTTATCTTTGAGTAAAGGGGACCCACAATATCATAAAGAATGATTAAAAGATTAGTTGAAGGATAGGAGGTCTCATCGCGAGTTGACCTATCACATCCATGAATATCTAGTGGTATGACATCGCCATCATCTGGTCACCAAACCAGGGTAATGGCTCTCAGTTGCATGGCTGAGAGAAACATGGTCTCATCACGAGCCAACCTTCTCATTTCCACTAGGTGTTTGTGGGTGACATTGCCATCATCTGGTCACCACGCAAAGGCAGTGACCTTCAACCTCTCCTTATGCTATATTGAAAGAAAATACAAAGAAAGAAAGATAGAAAGCAATTAATGGGCTTGGAAAAAGTGCATTGAGGACGAAGGTACCACAAACCCTTTACAAAGGCACCCATAAATGAGACACTACAACCCCTTGTATGTCATGAGCCTTGTGCCCATTGAGTCTTGATCCCAACAAATTCATCCACTTTACATGGCTTAGAGAGGGATATCTTGGAAACTCTCCTTGATCTAGGGCAAGATCTACCCAATAGGACACCTCGTCAACCCTCCCATATTTAAGATTGATAAGTCGCATAGTGTCTTTGAGCAATTAATTGTTTGATATAGTGATCTTTGTTGCACATGCTTAGATGGCTCATTTATTGATTGGATTCACTTATCATGATGTTATGACTTGAGATCCTTGGAGGGCATGCTCATTTGTCTTTGCATGACCTAGTTGGTGGACAGTTTTGGGAGAAAAAGCCTAGCTTGGGCTTCCATGGGGCTATAAGCCCACAGGTTGGATGCCAAGGGCCCCCATGCCGAATGAGAAATATCAGACTTGGAATGCCTTGAGATTGACTTGGACGACATAACCTAGCCCCCACATGTCAAGCATTTTTCCTAGGAGAGGAAAAACGTCACTCTTGGAGGCATGGCGTCACCTAGGGGGGTTAGGGCTTGGTGGTGAGGTGCCACTCATTTACTCATGGAAGTTTTGAGGAGAAGAGGGTCTTCACCATGATGAGATTGTCTAGATGTTTGACATGTGGCATTTGGAGGCCTACCCATGCTTTTCCAACACCAACGACTTCTTCAAAGTGGCAAAACGTCCCCTAAAGGGGAGACGTCCATGTAAAATTAGGGTTTATTTGTGCAAAAGTGAAACTTTGAATGAATTATTTAATATTACTTTGTTAAAGGGGGAAATATTAGGGTTGTTGACCCCTAGTATTGTGGTTTATCCCTTAATTTGTGGACAAGTCACCTTGGCGGCATTTGTATAAATAAGAGATCATAAGATCTCATTTTAACATAACTCTCCCTCATTGTGAGAAGTATTGGTCTGAAATTTTCACTACACTTGGTTCTATTTGTCTCTTGTGCACTTGTTTATGGCTATCTTGATGAATGGTTGATGGAGGAGTGAGGAGTGAGGCACTAGCCTTGGATGAATGCTTTCTAGATTTTATGGTGGATTATCTTAGCATCTTTCTTGATTTTGGTATGGTATTTTACTCTTATGTTATCATTCTTTTTCAAGTCAAGGATTGGTGTGCTAGGATCTACGTGGGAAGTATAAGGGCATACACCCCCACCATAGTCTTCATCATTTTATGCTTCATGTTATTGGTTAAACAAGGGTTTGCTAAGAGAAGTATAAGAGCATACACCCTCTTAGCTTAAACCCTAGCTAAAGAAACTTTCCTTGGGAAGTAAAAGGCCTTATACCCCCAAGGAGGTAGCTTCTCTACCTCTTTATTTTATTTGACTCCATTAACCCAATAGTAAAGACACTAGTCATATATTTTTTGCAATGGAGATATAAAATCGTTGCCTTGGGAAACATGAAATTTTATCTTTGAAAGGTCTCTTGCTTGGAGTTGGTTTGCCTCATTGAGAGGATTCTTCCCCTACTAGGGTGTCCCCTATCTCCCACTACTTTACTTGTTGTTACAAACCCTAACCTACAACCATTAGGGATGATCTAACCTAGATAAACTACTAACCCTAACTTCTAAACTAACCTTATTCTAGCTCCTAAATTTTCCACACTAACTCCATTAATTAGGGCACATCTTTTGGGTTAATAGTTGGTATATTTTCATGGTGTAATTTGTTGATATAAGTGACTGAAAGCTACAGCCATAAGGCTGCAATTTTCTGCAGAAATATACATGTTACAACAACTTGCTTTATTCAGCTTCAAAGTGCCATTTTTCAACCTATATTCATTGCTAATCTTGATGTTGATTTGCTTAACTAGTTTAGATCCTTGCATGCTGATTTAGATGCTTTATTTACTGATATAAATGTCATTCATTTCTGCAAATTAGGGACAACAAGCTTAAATTGATGATCAATACTAACATATATCATTGCAAGTTGGATTTTCTTGTGTCTCGGGCATGTACAATCATCCAGAGAAGTATTATACCTTTGGGGAAACAATCACTTGACTTACAAGGCATCTCTTCCCACATTTCACTCCACTTAGACTTGACCTCTAGGGTCTTCACTTCCATCTCTATCCATATCCATCTCATTCCCCTAGGGTCACCGGGATCGCCTCCCTAGAGTGACCTAGTCACCCTTGGAGTGCGGGACCTACATCGAGGTGACATTGTGTGTAGGATTCCCAAGTTGTAGCTCTTGCTTTGTGGTTGGATCGGGCTTTTCCCAACCTACAACTTGCGTTATAACACACCTCACCAACCCTCTTTCACTTCAAGTTGGCTCTCCTCTGGCTCAAGGGGGTTTCCATGGATTAAGATTGCTAGGACTTAGGGAAAGAAAGCTCAAGATGACGTGGAGAGTGAAGTTCAGGAAAAATGATTTTGGATAGCTTTAGAGTATAAAAGAAAGTAGTTGGAATTTTGGAGGTAATTAGTGTCCTCTCATTGGGCAATGGAGTCAATGCAATGGTAGTTTCAATGGAGGACAAATAAAAAAAGAGAACTTAAGGATTGACCCTAGGGGGATGTATCCTCATAATCCCTAGGTATGATCCTTTAGAAAAACAAGTTAGGGGATGTAGCCTCATAATCCCTAATGTCATCTTATGTTTTCTTTGATTTCTAGCACAAGATCAACGGGAAACTAGGCTAAACCCTCGGGAGATCAATCCTCTTGATCCCTAGAATTCAAACTAGCCAAAGATAAGGTCTAGGGCGATAAACCCTCCTAATCCCTAGGCTAGGTCTTAAATGCTTCAATAAGTCTAAGATAAATGAAGTAAGGGAAGGGGATAAATAATCTTAATCCATCCTTAGGGTTTCCACCAAAATGAGCCAAGGATACAAGATACCATGCAACTATTAACCATCCAATATAGCATCCACCATGATATACCATGAACCAATACTCTAACTGGAAAGGAATACTCACTCAATCAAGTCACTATCCATGAATAAAACCCAACTTCATAGAACATCCACCAAAGACAAGAAAAGCATCCCCGAATGATCTCCAATAGAAATATTTAATTCTCCATCCAAAGCACCAATCCATGACAAAATGCTCCAAAAAACTTTTTAGAAATTTCAGACCTCCTAAGGGATTTCTCCCAAAAGTTGTTGTGTTCAAATGAGAGGAAGTGCACCTATATTTATAGAGGAGGTGCTAAACTTCCCTCAATATAAAATATTAATTTATAAGATAACATCCCCTAATCTAGCCTATGGAGGGGCAAAAGGACCTCTTCAACAATTAAATAATATAAAATAATACAATTTTGGGGCATTCATGCCACATGTATAAGATCTAAGGGGCATGAGCCCTGAAATATGACCATTCTCATTAAATGAAGGAAATAAGGGGGGCTTTGGTGCAACATCCAGCCTCCAAAGGCCCTTCAAAGCTCCTCTTCCTGCATAAAATTAGCAAACATAGTATCCAAGCTTTCCAAGGTGGGAAAATGGCTTCAAACATAAGCTCCAACCTCCATGTCACCATCCAAATGAGGCTTGGAAGTGGGCACGAAACCCCTAGGACATCCCAAAATGACTCACCATGCTTATCAACATTAATCTTGTGACCTGCACAAGTCGAATTCGTGTTTCCAGGGCCAATGTTGATTATAAATCCAAACACAGGTCGGCCCCAAATTAAAATTTTATGTTTTAATACATTATTCTAGAAATGTAGGTCATCCCTAGGGCCAATCTATAGGTCAGATCGAATTCATTTTAAGCATACACACACTCATATAAATTACGAGGTGCCTCCCTCATATTTTCCTTGGCCTAAAACACCCAGAACAAACCCCATTTGTTGTAACAGACCGTGAACACACCTTCGGTAACATTGTTGAGCTATATTGATGCTTGATGACAATATCCCTTTTTGGTTTCATGATCACACATTGTTTGCAACCTTTGGAATACTCAGTATTTAAGGCGTTGGGAAAGATTCTATGTTTCCTTGTACTTGATGTGCCATGAAACTGTGTATTGGTCATATCTTTCCTCTGCATCAATGATACCTTTTGATTGACTAGGTTGTACAATATTTCTAATTTGTCCTCTACTACCAATTAATTCCCACAATGAACATCTTTCTACTCAAATTTCACTCCATTATATGTATGGTGAGCTTTCCTGAAAGCATGTAAGGGATTATGTATTGATTACGAGAATACACCAAAAAGTTGTATTCTCATAATCAAGAACTTAGGCCCATCTAAATATTTCCTTTTGTCATATCGTTTTGTCTGGTATACCCTTGTTGATATCTATATCAATGGATACATGTATATGTATAGATACCCAACTTAATCTGCTCAATATTTGTTTTTATGTGGTTCTTCAAAACTAATAAATGCCAAAAATGCAAAGGCATATTTGGAAGGCAAACCCTAATGGCCATCTTGGTAATAGACATAGCATTAGAGTCAAGATTTGGAATCATGGGGTAACAAAAATATTACCTCTTTCCCAAAACCAAGGACTCTCTTGAAAAACTTTCTAATAATTATCAACAATGTTGAAAAAGTGAACAATAAAGAAACATTTGGAGCATATATATACCTCACAGTGCTTCATCCAAGTCGAAAATATCTACTAGTACAACTCTGATGTGGGAGGCTATAAGCCATTGAATTTGCAAATGACCAAAGATGATTTATAAAAGGAGAATAGGTTTGTAACCTCCAACTTGAATACCTCCAACATTATCACCTGTTATGATTTCTCCATTATATATGCAATAGACATAAGATAACACCGAGCAATTAGAGGAGAGGATTTGTTTATGACCACATCCTCAAAAGCGACAAGCTATGAGGATGAATGTACTACATTGCCCATCACTCCTCCACATAGGCATATAACCAATGCAAGAGATGGGTATTTACAAATGTCGTAGTCGAACAACAAAGCATGGCCATTAAGTTATTTACCTTCAAACATAAGTCGGTACTAGTCCACTAGGAACCCTTGTAGGCATCGTAGTTTGTACTTTAAATCTACCACGTAATTGTCGGAGTTCACCCACAAGAGTAAGGTTTTCCCTATGAGAGACTTGACCATGATTTGAAACCAAGCTAAATCATGAGAACTTTCTCAGATTAAGGTTTCCCCAACAAAGTTCTTAATATCATGCATTTCATCAAACACTTGTTGTGTAAGCATTTCATCAAACACGTTTCTTGTAGACATTGTGTCAAACACTTTTCTTGCAAACGTTTCATCAAACACTTGGTGTGTATCCTTGTGACGAGAGAGAAGATTGTACTTGGGCATGTTCTTAGAAGAATCAAGAGCAATGTTTCTATCATAAAGAGCAAGAGGGTGATCCTACATGGCATAGAGAGCCATGACTACCTCTAGTTGCACTTTGAATACAAAGCAAAAACAAGAATCATATAACCCTAGTTATATTCCACCCCTCCAATCACAACCCTTTGGCCATCATCCAAAGTCATAGTTTGCCATTGTTAGTCAATGGAAATCTTAGGGCTTTCATGCTAAACAAATCCATTGCAAATCATAATTGTCCATCCTTTCTCTATGTCACATCACAAACAAATTATGCAAGAAACACTTACTCACTTCAGGAATCCATGCCTTGAACCCATTCTCACATATTCAGTTCACTATGTCTAGGAGCATTTAGGTCTACCATTACCAAGGAAAAAATTTGAAAGGCTATGTTCTCCAACTTTCTACTCTTTTACACTGGTGAATCAAAATAGTGGCAACCTAGAACCTTATATTTGTGTTTCATGGTTTTTTTTTT
>ML787363.1:302886-364214 GCA_009831015.1 Picea engelmannii
AAATGATATTTTTTTAAATTTCACCAATTTTAAATTTAAATTAAATAAAATTTTAAATCTATAAAAACTTTAATTTATGTCATCAAATTCTAATAACTAAAAATGAACTTCTACAGATATCAATATTTTTTTAAATTTCACCAATTTTAAATTTTAATTATTTTAATTTATGTCATCAAATTCTAATAACTAAAAATGAACTTCTACAGATATCAATATTTTTTTAAATTTCACCAATTTTAAATTTTAAATAATTAAAATTTTAAATCTATAAAAACTTTAATTTATATTATCAAATTCTAATACTAAAAAAAAACTTCTACACATATCAATATAACAATATAAGTAGAATATTTTTTTATAAATTTCCATCAACTTTGATAATTTAAATATTCTTATTTATAATTTTTTAATTAAAAATTTATAAAATTAATAATACTAACAATCCCCTAATAGTAAATCTGAACACACTAACCTCAAAGCTAATTGAAAGAACAACTCTATGCTGCGCTTGCTTTATGATGAAGACACGTAAGCATTGCGCGTGTAGAGGAAGAAACATACAATTACAAATATTTTGGATGTAAAAGGGATCCCATGGACATTAAAAGAATATGTTTTGTGGCATGATTAGCAACGGTTTAATATGATGTCATGCTTTCAAAGGGAAAGAAAACCCATTGAAAATACTCATCAACTTTAGCTACCCTGGAATCTTCTTTCCTTTGTTTATTAGTCATCTGCTCTGTATCCTTTGGGGCAATTCCCATGATTGGATGCAATTAACTAAATCTAAGTAGGTTGTTGATCCATGCTGCCCACTATCATGAAAAGTTTAGACATCTCATATGTAATTGTGGGAATCCACCCTGTAAACACATCACACATAGCTGGGAACGATTAGCGATTATGCATAGGGAAATAATGAGGCACCCACTTCTTTAAAATCTACTTTGCATCTTAGATTTGCCAGAGGGCAACGCCTAGTCACTTCTAGGCACGAGGGATTGAGAACCTGCAAGGAAATTTAAAGAACCTCGAGGCACAAAGGATTGAGGATTGGTGGAGGGGGCTTCATAGGATTGAGAGCCTCCTTGGAATAAATGATATTAATTTGTCATTATCCTAAGGATTGAGAATTGATGAGAGGGCTTCATAGGATTGAGAAACTCCCTACATTAGTTTGCCATTATTGAGAGCTGGTGAGAGGGCTTCATAGGATTGGGAGCCTCCCTATGAGAAATGACATTAATTTATCATTATCTTATGTTAAGAGATGGTGGGGGTGACTGGACAATGTGAAAGACTCCTTTCTCAATACTCCATTTCAACTTTTGAGGTATGGAAAAAAAAAGGTGCATTGGTGGCACGTATCTTGGAGTTTGCCTGCTCATAGATGCCAATTTGGGTTCACATAGCACAAATAACCAACACGAGAGCAAAGCATGGATTAAGAAAATAAAACAACAAAGTATGTCATTGTCTTCCCTGGCCAGAGTTAGGTGGGCCACACAAAGGATCGGTGGGGAATTTGATGCACTATTGGGAGTGTAGAGTCCATCCATGATATGGAAGAGGCACCAACAACGGTTCCTTTGTATCACATTTTGCAAACATTTTTGGGGCCCTCTCATCGTTATCCAAAATTCCCCTTCCAAGTGTTGAAGGGTTAAAGTGTTGCTAAAGGTTAGCGTTCTTTTTTTTCAATTTTATTAAAGTAWTAATATAAAATTCTATTAGAAGTGCACTTAATTATAAGGAAAATTATTATTTTTTAGATATTATTTAGGGTGAAGTTGTTTTTGAATTTTATAGTGTGATTTAAAATTATTTATGATTAGTTAAGATTTTTTATTTTATGTAATGAAATAGGTTAACGATCCAAGACTTAAAGGTATTTAGTAAGAGTGAAAGTCTGTACTTTTAAGGACCACCAACATATCATTTGTGGTGTGGTTTTTCTTAAATAATGACGATGAGTYAGCTTGCATTCGTAGATCGCAACGAGTGATGATTGTCCTCACTATCAATAAACAATTGAGTTATGATAGGTTTTGCCACCTTCGAARAAAWAAAWAAAWAAAAGTGTAGTTGGGTAGCAAAGTGAGGAGTAAGTTAATAAGTGCATAAACTCAACCTCTTTTTCGTTGAATTTCGTCTCCAAATCTGGTAGGAATTTTCCCAGAAGTTATAGTTCTACTTCATTAATGAAAACTTTGACCACAGAAATTTTCCCATGAGGGTTTAGGCCCATTTAAAGACATCCCAGAAAATCAAAATTTTGAGAAAATAAGTAAATCAAAGTGAAACTTTGCCTCACCGAAACCAAAAAAGAAAAAGAAGAAAAACAAATTCTATTCACATTTAAAAAACAAAAAACGAGAACAGATAAGTATTTTGTACTAAAAAAACTTGCAACCTCATTGGTCAGCGTTGTAATACAAAAATATTCTATCTAGAATAACATAGTTCAAAAGTTGAGCTAGATAATGAAGTAAAGTCTTACAAAATTAAAAAAGATTCTTTGCAAAGGATATCTAGAAGCTTGTGCTAGTAGAGATTCAAAAGAAAACACTTGAAAACAATCCTAATTTGCAAAACATTAAGAAATTATGACTTAATGAAACATATGATTACAACGTCCATCAACTTGTCCAACATAAGTAGGTTGGGAATCTTGAGCTTCCATCTCCACATCTCCACATATTTGATACATGGTATGCTCTTCTTTGAATCCACCCAAACCAAAACCCACTAACAGTCCAATATTTGATGCAACAAATTGAGAGGTACTTGCCTGAAGGGAAACCAATTGTTTTAACATTTGACACTTTGTCTCCAATGCCTGAATTTGCTTGCCTTGTTGTAAATTCAATTCCATTATTAAAACAGTTTTCTTGTTGTGAGCTTCATCATGATTTTGCAGTTTAAAAGTAACATAAAACAAGGAGGCTATGTTATCAGAGATGAGATTCTCATGTCTCCTTAGAATCCTTTGAATTTCCAAAATATCCCTACGTATGTTTGATGCAGGAGCGAAATCCCCCAAGTAAAAATTGAAACTTCGCGAACCTTCCAGAAGGTAGACATGACTAAGAGGATGAGATTTCCTCATACTTGATTAGATTTGTTTTGTAATTCTTGTGTTAAGCAGATTGTTAACATATTTTGAGGGATTACCAAGCGATATTAGCAATTTTATTGAGAGTAGATCGGATTTGATATCATGATCCAATCCTTGTGTTGTTTTCTATATATATGTAAGCATGTGTGTTTAGATAAAAGGGAACACATTGTAAGATTGCGCGTCCAGAGGGCGACCTGACCCATAGAGGCCATAGTGTAATGCAACTCAATGCAATAGAGATTGTGTATTTGTTGTATATATATATATGTGTTTTTTTGTGATGTGTTTAAATCATGAATACTGTGCGATTGCATAAACCCATGTATCATTGAATTAGAATGTGAAGATTGAGAGATGAATCCTTGTTCCAGGTCGGAGAGATGGAAGCCACCGATCAAAGATACAGTTATGAAACACTTCGAAAGTGTCATATTCCAGTGAGGAAAGTGATCGACCGTTGATCACTGAAAGGATCGACGACGATCCAACATTAAGATGATATCTTGGAGAGAGTTTAACGCCGAGGTGACAAAGGAATAAAGAGGGACGAACCCTTATTGTGGATGGACGAGGTGATTAACATGGAGTTCATCGACTCAAAACATGTCGATGGAAATTTGTTGGCAGAGTTCATTTCTTGCCTCGTTCTTTTGTTGCCACCGTAGTCATCGTCTTGCATGCCGATACTGTAGTGAAGTGAGGATCTGGTTAGCTAGGGTTTTATAACCAATTCCATGCATGATTGGAATAAGCGCTTGGCATTTAAATGATACAAGGTTCGAGCCACAAAATTGTTGATGATGGGAGTGAAGTTCCTATGAACTTCACAGGAGTCGAGACTATAGAAGAATGTCATTTATAATCTAGGGTGCCAAATAAAGGAGGGTCATCTACGTTGTTGCTGCTATGGACTCGTTACAGTCCACGAGTAGGCCAAATAACCCACAGGCCCAAGGATCAAAATTAATGATCCTCGAGACCCCATAATTGGTCTTCATCAAGTGGTATAAAAGCAGGAAAATATGTCTCTACGTGAAGTGGGTAGATGCGAAAGCCTATAGCAAAGGAGTGCTCAAAAGGTTCCAGAGGAGAGAGAACCTGTAATACTAAAAGGCCATAGCTCGGGAGGAAGCTTGGTGAGGTATTGGGTAGCAGGTGCAGAGGCTTGCTATAGAGGCTTGGTTGCAACTCACTGTTGAGCATGAGGAGAAGCTCGACGCTAAGGTAAAATGATGCAAGAGGACCAGAGAGTGAAGATGGAAACAGTAATGAAGACACATGATCAAGAGATCATGAAATTTTTTAACCTTGGGAGTCTGATGCAGGAGCGAAATCCCCCAAGTAAAAGTTGAAACTTCGTGAACCTTCTAGAAGGTAGACGTGACTAAGAGGATGAGAGTTCCTCATACTTGATTAGATTTGTTTTGTAATTGTTGTGTTAAACATATTGTTAACAAATTTTGAGGGATTACTAAGTGATATTAGTGATTTTGTTGAGAGTAGATTAGATTTGATATCATGATCCAATCCTTGTATTGTTTTCTATATATGTAAGCCTGCGTGCTTAGATAAAAGGGAACACATTGTAAGATTAGGAGCCAAGAGGATGACCTGACCTATAGAGGCCATAGTGTAATCGAGCTCGATGGAATAAAGATTGTGTGTTTGATGTATATTTATGTGTTTTTTTTGTGATGTGTTTAAATCATGAATATTGCATGATTGCATAAACCCATGTATTGTTGAATTAGAATGTGAGGATCGAGAGATGAACCCTTGTTGTAGGTTGGAGAGATGGAAACCACTGATCAGAGATACAGTTATGGAACACTCCAAAAGTGTCATATTCTAGTGAGGAAAGTGATTGACCATCAATCACTAAAAGGATCAACGACGATCCAATGTTAAGACAATATATTGGAGAGAGTTTAACGCTGAGGCGACAAAGGAATAAAGAGGGATGAACCCCTATTGTGGATGGCCGAGGTGATTAGCATGAAGTCCATCCACTCAAAACATGTCAATGAAAATTTGCTGGCAGAGTTCGTTCCATGCCTCATTCTTTTGTTGCCACTGTAGTCGTAGTCTTGCACGCCAATATTGTAGTGAAGTGAGGATATGGTTAGCCAAGGTTTTATAACCAATTCCACACATGATTAGAATAAGTGCTTGTCATTTAAATGGTACAAGGTTTGAGCCACGAAATCGATGATGATGGGAGTGAAGTTCCTATGAACTTCACAGGAGCCGAGACTGGAGAAGAACATCATTTATAATCCAGGGTTCCAAATAGAGGAGGGTCGTCTACGTTGTTGTTGCTATGGACTCGTTATAGTCCACGCGTGGGCTAGATTACCCACAGGCCCAAGGATCGAAATTAATGATCCTCGAGACCCCAAAATTGGTCTTCATCAATGTTGTTCCCTTGATAGGGAAAATTCCCAGAATTATCCATCAAGTCCAAACACTAAGAATTCTTTCCCATAATCCTATCCCTGCAAGAGGTCAAACAAACAAAAGGGAAAGGCACTACAAAACATTCAAGAAACAAGGGCACACAAATTGTCATATCTTCCAAAACCCAAAAAGGGTCAAAGAGCACCAAATTCAAAGGCCCAAATAAATCCTTCACAAGCCCAAGCCACCTAAAAATAGATATCCCCAAACCCAAAGTAAAACCATAAGACACCTCCAAATCAAGGAAATAGTCAGATAATCTAGAAGGGAAAGAGCTAGAGCAACCAAAAACTTACTAGGAAATAAGAAGACAAAGTGAGAAAAGAGCTCGACGATATAGACAAACCCAACAAGTTTGCTAGGCAAATGAGACCGCAACAACCAAACCCCATCATGGAGTCTCCCATTATCCCAAGTGCAATATGTTTAATGACTTCACACACTTCAAAAGCCAAGATCAAAGCTATGAAAATTAAGTGCAATATAACTCATTTATGCAATCCATTGATGGTTGATCATGTGTATTAATTTCACTCTTCCTCGAGATTGGATGCATGGATATCATATACAGAGTTATGATGGCCAATAATATACTTAGGGAATTGGTTTTAGTGACAACCCCTTTTTGCATCTAAAAGACTCCTTCTGCTAAGCAAGCGGTTGAGTTTGCCAATTGATCTACTTACTTATTGTTCACCATTAAAACAACAAGAATTCCAAGGATTCAAATCTTCCAAGTTCTTTTTGGATTCTTTTTATGATTCAAACTAATTTCCCATCTTTTGATGTAGACGATTTATGCATGAGCTTTATAATTATAGTCGAGTCTCCTAAAATTAAGATGCTTTTGCTTCGCATAGAGTCAAATTACTTTACCTCTTGGAATAAAGTAAGTACCTCTAAGTTTATCCACTTTTTAATTCACTCCATAAAGTGACGCTCTTTTTAGATTCTAATTAAAATAAAAAATTTCTCAAAGCATATTTTATTTAGTGAAAGTCGTATTTTTTTTTTCTTTTGTGAATCATTTTAAATAATTAAATTTAAGAAGATATACCGTCATTCACAATTATTTCATTAAATGCTTGTTTTTCTTTTTATATTATAGTGTTGTAAGTTGACTAAATTGTTTTTAAATATTTTTCAGATTGAAGAAGTGCATACTGGTCGAGTGATGATAATATAAAGTATTTTATAAGAAAAAGCAAAACCAAAATTGTTATGGCCATTTTCAAGGAGCAACAATAAAAATGTGTTGAAAATAGAATTCAAATCATGATAATCTTTTTTTTTTGAAATTAAATGTGTGTAGTATTTAATATTCAATTAATTCACTATGACATATCTCGTGAGTATCTTTCATTAATGACCAATTTCTTACACGATTCAATAGTCCACTTGATGCTTATTACATAAATTAATACTCATAAAGATGAAAAGGTGAGATTGAATCTAGAAAAAATAAGTTGTATAGCATCAACTATCACCTCTCTAAAACTTGCACCTACTAACTATGACTTCTCAAAAAGATTACCTATCCTAATATAATTATGGTTCAAATGCACTTAGCCTTAATTTCTTTTTAGAACTCTTAGAACATACCAACATGAACTTTCTTAGATGGTAAAGCTAGGGAGTTTCATAACCCACCAAGGTTCAAATTTCCTAAACACATCTTGTTGATTGAAGACTCGTTTTGTCTATACAAAAGGGTTTATCTCAAGTAATTGAAACGAGGTACAAGTAGGACCATGAAATGTTCTTCTAGAATCTCCTCAATAAACCATGGACCGATGGAAAACTCGTTTTATCTATAAAAAAAGCTTGTCTCAAGTAGTTAAAGCGAGATACAAGTATGACCATGACATATTCTTCTAGAATCTCCTCAATGAACAAGTGGACCATAACTCAACCCAAAGCCTTAAGCACAACACACTCTCTCTGGCCAAAACCTTGAAATAACAATAACGACATGGAAGAACCATGAAATGTTCTAGTAATACCTCATCCCTCATCACCAAACCACTAAACCATAGTTTAACACCCACAAAGCTTATGGCTAGCCCTACTCACCATGCACACTTTTTACTTGAAACCTTGAAATGACAAGTGGGAACCATGAAATGACAAGTTAGACAAGTGGGAACCGTGAAATGACAAATAAGACAAACAACCATAACATTTTCAAGATCCCGAACATAAGACTCTCACTTCAAGCATGGTGCTTAGCGTTTTCCCAAAGCTTACCCCAAGGGGCTAAGAGGTCCATTAAGACAAATATTTTTAATTAAAGAAATACTATTTTAAAATGCCAGCGGTGAGCCCGGGCGGGCAGAATGATTACGGGCAGGGCAGAGGTGTGAGTCAGGTTAAGGCAGGCGGCGGCCTCTGACGGCACGTCAGAGGACTGTAACGTAACGGCGTTGGGGGCAGTGAGGAGGTGAATAAAAAGTGGCAGGGAGCCGCCCCGGCAGACGGCGTTAACGCTGCTGCAGTCAGTCGCTGTCGGCAGGACTCCCTGCGGTCTGTACTCCAGTCGGGAAATCCCCCACCCTCTCGTCGCCTTACCCACCGGCTTTCCTAACCCTAACCCCCGGTGATCTTAACCCAACCGAGATGTCACTGCTGTCAATATGGAGGCCTGACCCCGCGGTTAGCTTTGGATGTTTGTACTAGAGCACACACCATGCAAGCAAGGCCAAGCAGGTAGGAACAACAACGAGGAGTGAGCAGTTTGTGGAAAAGCTGTATTGGGTCATCGGAATTCGGAGGCCAGAAGAAGCTCTGTGGCAGTTTTGGGCCGGATCTGCTAGGGTTTTCGGGTAGGGGGGCGGTATATCTTTCTGGGGATTTGGGGGTTCGTAGCACGAGATTCTGGTGTTGTAGGAGAGATTTGTGGCTGGTGTTCTCAAGTGGTTTGGCGCTGGTTTTCGGTGTGGGGCTCAGTGTTTTTGGGGTTCCGATGGGTGTGGTTTGCATGATGGGGAAAGGGAGAGAGTGGGCGGAGGAACGTGTGACGGAGCTGTGAAGAATATTTACTGATATACCCATTACGCAATCGGTACTCATCATTCCTACTCCGTGCCATTTCGCCCCCTTCGGTTTTTGTTGGTTTTTTTCTCCCACAGGCCCTTTGTGTGAAGACCCAAACGGGGTTCGTGCATTTTGCCCTTGCCAAGGGCATTCTCAGGGACCTCTAGGGGAACACTGGTGGTGTCTTTTTATAGGATCTTTGGTAGGTCGGTATTGTTGCAGATCTTCTCTACATGGGTTTGGGGGAAACCAGGTATACCAACATTGTGCTTGAGCTTTAGCATAATATCAGGATATCATGGTTTATGCAGATAGCTTCAGAAATTTCTCTGGCAGGCTGCCTCATAATAGTTCTGTGGGTAACTATTCAACTTTATCCAATGAGGTTGCGGGAACTCCTCAGTCTCTAATGCCTTCCCAAAGTTCAATTTCAACGCAGAATTCTTTCTCTGGAGGGATTGGGACTGGTAAGTCTGTGCTCACCTCTGCTGTAGTTTCATTTGGGTACAAGGTTTGATGTTGTATACTAGGCGTTCTGGTCCTATAAAGTCAACCAGCAGCTTGCAGTTAGATATATGCGTTCTTTATACAAGAAATTGAGAGCCCATTTCTGCATTTTATACTATCTTACTCACAGGTCTACTATGAGAAATGCAAAATCTTATCCCATCAGTGATGTTTTCACTTTTTCTCGACCCTGCGTGTGGATTTTTACTCGAAATCCACTAACTGGCTGCCATAACTATGAATGCCCCCCTCTCCCCCTCCCATAACTATGTATTTCCTGGTGTAAGAAGTTCACAACCCATTGGCATCAGGGCTACTTGAATGATTTACCATCCCTATAGTTTTTACTTCCTTGCCGGGCGAGTTGCCATTATTTACCCATGATCCATCTCTAACTATGAATTTCCTAGTTCGAGAAGTTCATAACCCATTGGCGTTAAGCGTACTTGAACGATTTATTATTCCATGTGCATCGAGTCTACTATTTCACTTCCTTGCTGGGCGAGTTGCTATCATTTAATCATAACCCATCATAGTAAACCTATTTTTATAGCCCTGATGGATTAGCTAGGAGGACTCTGAATTCCTGTAATTATCCAATTGTTCTACCCCCCCCCAACGGGATTTGGATATGAGAAACATAATAATATCTGAAATATGCCACTTTATAGTGCTCTATTCATGGATTTCTACCATTGATTTAGCCCAAGAAATTGAGCAGGCAGTTCCAACAAAATTTGCAGCCATGCCTTTGGGTTTATTACCGGAAATCTGAACTCCACTCACGGAAGTTCCGTCTTTCGGTACCATTGAAAATCCAAGAGCCTGTTATTTTATGTTTTTTTCTGTGAAACTCACTTGAAAACACCTGTCTACTTGAGCGAAGGCTTTTTTTTTCGGACTAACTGAGACACGACTTGCATTTAAGAGTACTGTACTATAGTTAGTATGGGGTTTAATACATGTGCGTGTTTGTGGCAGATGCTAGTGATGCTCTCTATGAAGAGCTATGGCATGCATGTGCTGGTCCACTTGTTACTTTGCCTCGTCTTGGGGAGAGAGCTTTTTACTTTCCTCAAGGCCATATGGAGCAGGTATGGTGAAATTAATGGAAATGTTTATATGTGTTTCAGGGCAACATCTTAAATTGCTTAGGGTTTTGTCAATGTATTGCCAGTGGATATTTCAACAATCTAAATAATATTTTTTGATTTTGTGTACACCATAATAGGTTGAAGCATCAACAAACCAAGGGGTTGATCAGCATATGCCACTCTATGATCTACCTTCTAAGATTCTTTGTCGTGTAATCAATGTGCAATTTCGGGTAATTTAACTGTTCTTGCATTGCTCATTTCCTTTTATAGCAATATTTCAGTATTTTTGCGTTATTGTCAGTTAAAAAATTACTCTAAAACCAACAAAATACAGTTGTCTTCTTTAGTTGCATTTTTTCATTTATAGTAAGGCCAAAGTTACATTGCTCTTGTATCCCTTTGCAGGCTGAACCTGAGACAGATGAAGTATTTGCGCAGATCACTTTATTGCCAGAGGCGGATGTACGTCCTTATTTCAGTATCTGGAATGGTATCCTACTAATGTGCAGATTTACTGATGAAAAGTTTTGATATTCTGACCTTTGGTTTAATGTTGCAGCAAAATGAGTCCTCTCATGACTCCGGGACTACCCCTCCACAGCCTCGTAAGAGTAATGTGCATTCATTTTGTAAAACACTTACTGCTTCCGATACAAGCACTCACGGAGGGTTTTCTGTTCTAAGAAGGCATGCTGATGAATGTCTTCCACCTCTGGTTCGTTTTCAGATGCATACCTATTGCTGAATGCACATTTTGCTTTCATTCAGATACAAAGTGAGTCGATGTCTCCGTCTGCCATTGTTTATGTGGAGGAATTGACATTCAGTCCTTGTTGGTCTGCAGGACATGGGTCAGCAACCTCCTTCGCAAGAGCTGGCAGCCAGAGATCTGCATGGAATGGAATGGCGATTCCGCCATATATTTAGAGGTGCATGTTTCATCATATTAGTTGATTGGCAGTCTTTTAGTTGTCAATTATTTGGGTAATCATAAAAGTCGATATTTTATTTGGGTAATCATAAACCTTGTCAGTATTATATTGCAGGCCAACCACGGAGGCATTTGCTAACCACTGGGTGGAGTGTTTTTGTCAGCTCAAAGAGGCTGGTAGCAGGAGATGCTTTCATATTCTTGAGGTTTTCTTTTGCAAGCCCTCCGTGAGCATCACTTGTTATCTTCTGTTGATGCATAGACTTGAAACTCATGAACAAAATGCTATTTCAGGGGTGAAAGTGGAGAACTGCGTGTTGGAGTTAGGCGTGCTATGCGTCAGCAGACTAACATGCCATCATCGGTTTTATCTAGTCACAGCATGCATCTTGGTGTCATTGCAACTGCATCGCATGCTGTTTCAACGCGGACTATTTTTACTGTTTATTACAAACCCAGGTATGCTGTTTGAAAATTATATTTGATTCTGTTATATTACTGTAGTTGTCTTCGTTGGGCATTTGCTAGCTAGGCCACGTGGAATATTAATCTGTTAAAGTACCTTTCATAATTCAGAGGTATAATTATTCTGCAGATATTTTTTTAAACAATCCGTGAGAATTAATCTTGAAAATCATTGATCTTGTCATGAGATAATAAGAGGGTAGATGTACCCCGGGTTTTAAAAGCTGATGAGTCTATATTGCTAAATACTTACATGATGGGTATTTTCTTTAATCATAAACTTCTAGTCTGTTCTTTTGTGGAGTTTTATGTGCTTATTATTAACATTTTGCAGGTTTAACGAGAAGATATTATTTATAACATCATATTCTGCTGTTGCATATTTTTTATTTGGCTTGCCTGTAAGATATTAATGGCCCTTTTCTGCAGGACAAGTCCGTCAGAGTTTATCGTCCCTTACGATAAATACATGGAGGCAGTGAATAGCAATCTCTCTGTTGGCATGAGGTTCAAGATGCGTTTTGAAGGAGAGGAGTCTCCAGAGCGGAGGTATTTCAATGTATAATCATGATATATTGTTGGAATAGACAGGAACAACTATCATGCATGAAGTGCATTATGCATAAGTGCGTTATGCATTAAAGTAATGCTTTGTATATTATACAGGTTTACTGGTACAATTACTGGCATAGGTGAGGTTGATAATGTGAGATGGCCGGATTCAAAGTGGAGATCCCTTAAGGTACTCCAGTTGCTGAGCTATTTGTGTGCCATTTTGGTGATTTCTTACTGTGCACCATTTGTTCAGTGTATTGTTTGAAGGTCTTTTGCATTATTTTGCATCCAACACTCGTGACATGTTTGCTCTCTCTATATTGATTGTTTGGTTAATTCATTCAGGTCCAGTGGGATGAAACATCGGTGGTCCCTCGACCAGAAAGGGTTTCACCATGGGAAATTGAGACATTTGTAGCATCATCTGCAGCACTTAATCCTTTGCCAGCACCAAGGACTAAGAAGCCTCGCCCCAATTTGGTGTCCTCACCTCAGGAGTTAATGATGCTCGGTACCTTTTTCCTGTTTCTTTTGATGAGTGCTGGATAAAAGAGCATGTAGTGGCATCCATGATGGGAGATTAAGTGGGTAATGGCATCCATTATGTGAGATTAACTGTGGTTTTTATTTTGCTTATTCAGGAGGGTCAAACAAAACTGCAGCGGATTCTTCACAGGTACATAGATTTCCAAGGGTCTTGCAAGGTCAAGAAATGAGGACCTTTGGAGGATCCTTGGGTGACAGAGAGGTGGAGATCGCTCAAAAGCCACTGATATGGGGATCTAGTGTGGATGATATCAAGCAAGATAGCGTTGGTTCTCGTGGAAGGCTGCCTTTAGAATACTGGGGGTCTCAGTGCAGGCAGGATACAGTCTATTCAGACCACTATTCTGGAATTCAAGGTGCTAGAGATACGCAACAATTATGTGGCCCAACAGCATGTCAGAACATGGAAATGTTCCAACGATTGAAATTGCCTCCAAAGCAGTTTCAGGATGAAGAGAGTGGTATAATAGATCGGTCAGGAACTAAATTACAACTCTCAAATCCATGGCCATTCATGCCTTCTGACAATCCACATGAATTGACTGAGTCTGATTTAAAGCTCTCTGTGACATCTAATCCATCTCATAAGCAGGCAGGATTGGGAAAATGGAGTGGTTTGGATCCTCCCCCACTTCTTTCTGATGTCGGATCCAAAGAATCACAAGGAAACTGGTTTGTGTCATTAATCTCACCATCTCAGGCAGATTTTTCTGGAACACATGCTCCCGGAAAGCTGGAAAGAAATCCTACTAGAAGCATTGGAATTGGCAACACGGGAATGGCTGTGCAGCAGCCTAATCTCCTGTCCCGGGAAATGCTGGAAGAGAAGGGAGTATTATCTGGTACACGATCTGTAGATTGCAAGTTGTTTGGTTTTCACTTGATTGAAAATTCAGTTGTTGGTGAACCCTCAACATTGAGAGGCTTAGCAGCTGGAGAGGATATACATGTTTCAGTTCCTAATATAACAGTACATGAGCCCCAGTCTTCAGAATCAGATCAACACTCGGAACCATCGAGTATAGCCAAAATGGATATGCCAGCCGCAATCATTGATGAAGAAAAAAGTTCTCAAAAATCATCCAAAGAAACTCATAACAGACCTCAAAGTAACTCTACGAGGAGTTGCACAAAGGTAAATATTTGGTTAAGATATGGTGCTGTATTTTGTGCTTTTAGAATCCAAAATAACTGCTTCTACAAAAGTCATGTATTTGTAAATAAGTATAATATATGAGCTCTGTTTTCTGTATTTCAATCCAGGTCCACAAACAGGGTAGTGCTCTTGGTAGGGCTGTTGATCTTACTAAATTTGAAGGGTATACGGAACTCATCCGTGAGCTAGAACAGATGTTTAATATTGAAGGAGAACTCGAGGATCCAAACAAAGGTTGGCAGGTTGTATATACTGATAACGAAGGAGATATGATGCTTGTTGGAGATGATCCATGGCAGTAAGTATCAACATGGCTGACTAATTGGCTTTTCTTTCCCGAGTCAGGAAAAATCAGGAAAAATGCTTGATTATTAGTAGGTATTCATAACCTAGTTTAATAATCTCCAATGTTTTCTGATTTACTTGTTTGGATTTTGTCATGATTAACAGAGAGTTCTGTAGTATTGTACGCAAAATTTACATTTATACGCGCGAAGAAGTTGAAAAAATGACCCCACAAACCCCGAGTGCGAAGCTCAAGGGATGTTCAGAAGACCTTGCCACAAGAGAAACATCCCGGTGTTCTGATCGTCAAGATTCATCTATTGCTGGGGTCACTGCTGAAAGGAGTTCAGATGCCTGATACCATTTCATTCTGCATGTTGGTCACTTCTGTCGGGCCTGCTAAAGGGGGCATCAAATGACATGTTTTAGTTGGCCGTTTGATGCTTGGGACCAGCAGCGCAGTTGAATGAACCTTGTAAGAATGTACTTGATATGTAATGTATTTTCATTTCGTCTGCTTAGTTTCAACGTCAGCCTAACTGTTGAAGGCATTGTTGCCTTA
Source organism: Picea engelmannii (assembly GCA_009831015.1). Lineage (NCBI taxonomy): Eukaryota > Viridiplantae > Streptophyta > Pinopsida > Pinales > Pinaceae > Picea > Picea engelmannii. The sequence goes on from ML787363.1 coordinate 317,608, forward strand.
AAAAGGCTTGTTTTACAATCTGACAAGCTTATAGGACTAGAAGGTTATGTAGTTATGTGCAATTTGCCCTTTGTATGAGTTACATTTTCTTAAATGCCTAGACTGAAGGATATGTTATAATCCCAATTTTGGAGGTCTTTTTGTTGATGTGGATCTTACCAGAGAATGTGTGAAGCATTCTCTTAAGATAATTAATTTTCGAATATCATTTGCAAGGGGAGAAAATTGTACATATGATTGTTCTTGGATCTTTGTGTTTTTACTAGGTTATCTTGTTCCAATCTTTATCCAAGTGGTTGTTAGGTAGGTAGTTCCTCTGAAACAGAGTGAGCTCTGGATTTTGAGGCCCTGCTCCAAGTCCTTCTGGATTATTACCAGAGAATGTGTGAAGCATTCTCTTAAGATATTTAATTTTCGAATATCATTTGCAAGGGGAGAAAATTGTACATATGATTATTCTTGGATCTTTGTGTTTTTACTAGGTTATCTTGTTCCAATCTTTATCGAAGTGTTGTTAGGTAGGTAGTTCCGTTGAAACAGAGTGAGCTTTGGATTTTGAGGTCTTGCTCCAAGTCCTTGTGGATTAGTTTTGGATTTTTGGATTTCGAGGCCCTGCTCCAAGTCCTTGTGGATTAATGAGCAGTCCTTGTGGATTAATTTTGGATTTTGAGGCCTTGCTCCAAGTTCTTGAGGATTAATTTTGGGTAGTTTTTATATAATAATAACAATAAACTAATTTTAAGGTCACGGTCAAATCAGACATCAAATTGGTGTATGAGACTCTGGGACAAGGAACTCTCTCTGTGCAACGATTTGACTGCTAAAGTCTATGCTAAAATCTATGGAGGTATATATATCCTATCCCTTTTGGATTTGAATGTGCAACGATTTGACTACTAAAGTCTATAGAGGTGTATATATCCTATCCCCTTTGGATTTGAACTTGTGATCTCAACCTCCAAGTGACCTCGACCTCCAACGAAGAAGCCTATGTGACTTACAAGAAGAAGCCTATGTGACTTCCAAGAAAAAGCCTATAAACATATAACTAATTTCATTGTTGCAAAACTAATTTCATTTTTGCAATCTGTATGTGGTTGATTGTATAAAACTATTAATCTCATTGACAGATTGCAAGATGTATTGCAAGATGTATGTGGTTGATTAACAATCATGTTTGATGTAAGGTGTGGCTATCTATTTGGACAGTTAACAACATTTAAAAGTCCTCCACTATGAGGATGCTCCACTTGTAATAAAACAACTATATGTAGTGCAGTGGATGTTAAACAGAACAAATAATTTGCTGGTGTAGCTATGCAGGTAGCATTAGTATGGTACCAACTTATCAACGGTGCCTATGACCACTTGTCATTACACCGAATGCCTCTGTTATGATTGCACAAGAGACCACTCTTAATAAAGAGCCTTGGGCAGCTCACCATGATATTGTTTTGCATCAAATCACATTAGATAACAGATTTTGAATGCTTCATGGGGATCTAGACAAGTAATGATTTTTTTCCCAATATTAATTTTCACATAACCAGATGTTTTTCATACTTTTCAAAATAATTACGTCGAAGGTGTTTTGAAGGGAGCGTTTTTTTCAATTTTTCCAAGTCTGTCGACATGTAGGAGACTGCCATTTGTCCCTCCTTGTCTACTGGTCACACTGGTTTTTTACCTGTTAAATCTCCTTCAGTTGCTTCCCGCCGCCGCCATCCATTGCACTGCAGGTTTCAGACAGGTACAATTTAACCTCTAGTAAATAGATTTGGCCCGTTGTACACTAAACATTGGCCAGACGATCAGAGTGTTTATACGAAATTTGTTCATGAGGACTTGTGATCCCGACACTTCAGAAGAGACCGATTTACATCTTTTTCATGTAATTTAGCAGAATTCGATAATCGTCCGTTGAAAGCTTGTTTGTTTGACGTTTTTGGAGGAGGCCTAGCGGAATCCGGTTCAATTACACTTTGAACGTTTAAGTGAGTTGGCTCCATTACAACCTACGCGATGGCTGTGACAACCTTGACTGCAATCAGGGCAGTTATTTGCGTACGGTAATTCGATTCAGTTGTTGGTGCAGCTGAATCGAAGAAATATACTAAATGTAGAGGGGAATATATGGATGGAAGACAATTTGAGACTGCTTAGGACAGGCACGTTTCTTGATATTTATACAAGTATTTAATATCATTTTAATTAATTTTATATAAATTGGATTTCGTTTTTGTTGAGGTAGATGATTTACGTGTACAATCTTCTTATTCCAGATTTATTCATGTCGAAGGTAAAGAAATAAGGTTAAGGTTAGGAAATAAGGTTATTGAAACAAAACAAAGAAGGAAAAAATATATACACAATAAATAAATGTGCGGTTCTATATTTTTAGAACTTACGATATATTTAATTGGAAGAGTTCAACTTCTCACTGACTATCAACCATCATACCTTATATGTAAATAAATACAAAATACAATTTTTTTTTAAGGAAATTAAGAAATTCTTTGATTTATTAAATAAAAGCAAAATACAATTTCTTAATCTTTGACTTACTAAATAAAAGCAAAATATAATTTTTTAATCTTCTCATTTTATGAAATCTTCTTTCAAGAAGTCTTTAATTATTTTGAAACAATCTTCTTACTTTAGAAAGTAAATAATCATATTAAATAAAAACAAAATACAATTTCTTAAGAAACTCTTTGACTTACTAAATAAATCTTTAATTATTTTGAAACAATCTTCTTACTTCAGAAAGTAAATAATCATATTAAATAAAAACAAAATACAATTTCTTAAAAAACTCTTTGACTTAAAGCTAAATAAATCTTTAATTATTTTGAAACAATCTTTTTACTTTAGAAAGCAAATAATCATATTAAATAAAAACAAAATACAATTTCTTAAGAAACTCTTTCACTTACTAAATAAAAGTAAAATACAATATCTTTCAAAACATCTTTAATTATTTTGAAACAATCTTACTTTAGAAAGTAAATAACCATATTAAATAAAAACAAAATACAATTTTTTAATATTCTCATTTTATGAAATCCAAAATACAATTTCTTAATATTCTTATTTTATAAAATCTTCTTTTAAAACATCTTTATTTATCTTGAAACAATTTTCATTTTATGAAATCTTCTTTTAAGATGTCTTTAATTATTTTGAAACAATCTTCTTACTTTAAAAAATAAATAACCATATTAAATTAAAACAAAATACAATTTCTTAATCTTTTCATTTTATGAAATCTTTTTTAAGACATCTTTAATTATTTTGAAACAATGTTAGAGTAAATAACCATATTGCAAAAAAAACATTTATTTCTTAATATAATAAGTAAATAAATAATCATATTAAATTAAAACAAAATACAATTTCTTAATCTTCTCATTTTATGAAATCTTTTTTAAGACATCTTTAATTATTTTGAAACAATGTTCCAGTAAATAACCATATTGCAAAAAAACATTTATTTCTTAATATAACAAGTAAATAAATAACCATATTAAATTAAAACAAAATACAATTTCTCAATCTTCTCATTTTATGAAATCTTTTTTAAGACTATCTTTAATTATTTTGAAACAATATTCCAGTAAATAACCATATTGCAAAAAAAAATATATTTATTTCTTAATATAGTAAGTAAATAAACAACCATATTAAATTAAAACAAAATACAATTTCTTAATCTTCTCATTTTATGAAATCTATTTTAAGACATTTTTAATTATTTTGAAACAATGTTCTAGTAAATAACCATATTGCAAAAAAACATTTATTTCTTAATATAACAAGTAAATAAATAACCATATTAAATTAAAACAAAATACAATTTCTTAATCTTTTCATTTTATGAAATCTTTTTTAATACATCTTTAATTATTTTGAAACAATATTCCAGTAAATAACCATATTGCAAAAAAAACAAACATTTATTTCTTAATATAGTAGGTAAATAAATAACCATATTAAATTAAAACAAAATACAATTTCTTAATCTTCTCATTTTATGGAATCTTTTTTAAGACATCTTTAATTATTTTGAAACATTGTTCCAGTAAATAACCATGCAAAAAAACATTTATTTCTTAATATAACAAGTAAATAAATAACCATATTAAATTAAAACAAAATACAATTTCTTAATCTTCTCATTTTATGAAATTTTTTTTAAGACATCTTTTATTATTTTGAAACAAGAGTAAATAACCATATTGCAAAAAAAACTTTCATTTCTTAATATAATAAGTAAATAATGAATTTTAAAAATTACCATATTATTTTGGCTTTGAATTTATTTAATATTATTAATATATGAGTAAAGTTAATAATGACTTAGATAATTATGCCAAATAAATGTGCTTATACATTTAGATTAATATTAATGTTATTGTATTTTCAAACAAACAAGTTAACTGATTAAAACTTAAAAGTATTTTACAAAAGTGAAAGTCTACCCATTTTTCTTAAACAACAATGATAAATGAGCTAACATTCAACAATAATAATTGTTCTAACTCATAATTGATAAATAATTATGATATGATAAATTTCAAGAGGGATTCCTCTCGGAGCTTGATAGATCACGAGTTAAGATGGATCTATGTCAGCATATGTACACACACACATAGATCACGAGTTAAGATGGATCTATGTTAGCAGATGTATACACACATTGTGATTGTTATTCATTCAAAGTACACACATGATAATTTATTATTATTATTTTAATGCTTTACTCGACATGAACATCTCCCCCATACTAGACTATAGAGTGCCTCTCCGTGTGTATATATAAAGCAACCTAGATCCATCTTAACCCCGGATTAGAGGTATCAAATCTCTTGAGGTACATATCTTTCTTCAAGTTTTGCACTCTAAAATAGGTTTACATCTTGAGAGATTTGCTCTCTCTCTCTCTCTCTCTCTCTGCTATTGATAGATCCAAGTTTAAGATGGAGATAGGTTGGTAGATGTAAGTTAAGATTAATCAATACCATCTTTTTAAGGGTTAAATAGATCTAACATGAATTTAATAGACCCAAGTCAAAATGTATAGATATTTAGAAAAAATTTCATTGAAACGGGTTTATAAATAATAATAAGTGTTTCCTTAAACATATTTTGAACTTGGATTGTTCTCATATTAAAATGGTCGAAGTCAACAAACATTGGTTTGTCTTTTAGCCCTAACCACTTGATTACTTGATTTTGGTTTGTCATTGACTCCCAACAACTTGAAAGTAGGCTTCAAATTTTCCATAGTATGAGTCTATATTTTCTTCAAAGCACATGCAACACTTGTGCTAAGAAATTATTTACCTTTTTATTCCAGAATGTTTGCAATATTGTATAAACAACTTAATTTGACAACATAAATGAGATGGAAAATGGATTGAAATAATTGGGTTTAATCGTTTTAAAATTTCTAAGTAATGAGTTGGAAGAAGAGCGCATGAATCTTTCACTTTTTAACTTTGTTGATTCTTTTCATTCACTTAGCAGGTAACTAGCAACATCTTCCAATGATACTACTTGAGCCCTACACGAAAGAAAGACTAAAGACCTTAAATTAATAATGGCAGAAGAAAAAAAAATGCAAAATTAGGTTTCATAATGAGATTAAATACAAGGGAAAACAAGTAGAGCTTAGTAGTTGCTTTACGAGAAAGAGCTACACAAACTTTTGCATGAGAAAGCCTAGAGATTTCGCATGCTTAGAATGAACATATTGTTGCAATAATTTAATATAATTCTTGTAATCTCTATAAAAACTATAGATATTATTCTCTATGTAGAGATTATTCATGCCTAAAATCTACAGATTGATCCAAAAATTTCTCATATGGTGTGATGTTGTGCTCCATCCAACGGGTAGAGCAGCTTGACATGTATAGGGTGTTTGTTACACTTGGCATATTTTTGGATCAATCCATGCCATATGTAACGATTAATTTGTGTTGGCTTGTTGCAATAGGTCAAGTGATAACACACTCTAAGTCCTACAAACATTTTGATTAAATACTACCTTGCCATGTCACAACAACTGCTAATGAAGAGTATAATCTCCAACTATTTCTAAATTGGTTGTCTTATCTCTCCACAACTAGTCAATTGGTCATTCTAACTTGTCACTATATCTAATTCATAAATCTATCCCTGAAGGAAAGTGAGTTCAATTTATATAGTTCATAAATAAATAATTTTATTCTAGGATCTTAGTTTCTACACTTTTACAACTCTTTGGCCTCTATACTTCAAATTTTAGTATCAATTTAGGGCTTTGGTGTTAAATTAGTTATGTCAAATGTGTCTTTTAAGGGATAGATCACCCTCATTTTTTTTCACTCGAAATCGATTGACATTTACCATTAGTACTTGGAAAGCTCCTATGACTTGTACTTATCCACCTATCCTCCTATATTTACCCACAACTTCCTCTCCATGTGAAGACTTCCTTGCCTTCATCCACCAACTTGTTGTAGTGCAGATCGAACTCCATTCTTGAGAGATTATAAAACATTAATATAATATGCAATCTTAAACATTACCAAGGTTCAATTCTTCACTATTAATCAAATATATCATATATGTAATGCTACCCACAACATTTCCATTTAAAGTATATATGTAAAATAAAAATGTTGTCAGTCTCAGTGTAGTCGGATGTAGACTTGGAAAATTTACTATTCTTATAAATAAAGGATCGACATTTATGACCCCAAGTCCACCGAATTAAATAGACTATTCCACAACATCCAATCTCTTCTTATTTGGTTAGGTTAGCCATCTTTGTTCACATTCTAACTTTGAGCAACTAATTAGATGACATGTGATGCATTGAGTTTTTCCAACAACATCAATGAAAAATTCTGTTTACAACATTAAATGTTGATTTTTCAGCCATGATTATATCAATGATTAACCCAAACCCTTTGAGAATTTCTCCATATTTTGATTTTTTTTTCTTTGATGTGGGTTTTTAAGATTTACTACATTGAACATCATATGTTAAATGTGGGTGATATTAAACATAACCCCAAGATTTACAAATCATTTTCAATAAATTCATTTCAAGTGTGTGGAGGCTCTTCAACAATCTAAACTACATGGAAATATCTCTTTCGTACATATATATTCCACAAACAACCTTGTTTAAGTATAATGATATTGAACCATGAGAATACGTCTTAACAAAAGGAACCTAAAGACTAATCTAAATTATACATTTCTTAAATGACAATATTTTTTGATAGCTTATCATGGATACATGGATATAGGTAGAGAGTTTCGTATTTTTCCTACAATCCATGTTATCAAGATTCCACATTTAAGGTGACGTTCCCCTCCCAACCTTAGTCGTCTGTCTAGAGCATATTAAAAATCGTCATTTGTCATGTTCACGACCTTTAAGATTCCACCATCTATCTTGTCCGCAAGCTTTAGGATTCCACCATTTGTTATGTCCACAACTTGTAGGAACTTGCTTCCCTCGGTCCTTTGTCGTCTGTCGACGACGTGTCAAAACCGACCAACTGTTCATGTTTTCTTTAAAATGATTTAGGTTTTTTGTTTTGTGGAATTAGGATTGGTCGAAAGTGCTTGGATTCTATCTTCACAGAGAGTTAAGGGTATTAAATTAGATTTAATGGGAGGAGAATCATCTAACAATCGCATGAGTATTAGATGAGTTTTAGTTGGAGGGGAATTTAATGTCTATTTAGAGTAGAGGTATCAAAGCACTCAACATTGTTATTGAATGTTTACAAGTAACATGAATGTGTTAAAAGCTTGTGGAGATGTTACTTTTTCATTGAAGATGGGGCAACTCAAATTACCATCAATTATAACACGTGCAAGCAACCAACACCTTTTTGATTTTGGTGCACTCTAGCTTATTCATCTCATCTCATCCAATTCGTTTCATACTTTGATTGAGTTGTAACAAATACCCACTAAATTGTCTCAATACAAAACAATGTCCCTCAATTTCCTCTTAATCCAATATTCCTCCCAGTGTACGCCCCTTTATGATTAACTCATTGAAATCTTATTTTTTTGGACACTATACACAACTACCATATACTTGCAAATGAATAAGAAACAAATAGAATTGTTCAACAAATGAATAAGAAACAAACGGAAAAGTAATAACTAGAACAATTCCCTTTCCCCCACTTCAGAGGTATGCTAGTTTAGAAATCTTCACACAACATTTTTCAAAATAATTTAGAAATCTTTGCACAACATTATGTTTCCTATTGTAAAATGAAAATAATGCAGAAATCAAATTTATACAACAGTATGTAATATGTTATTCAAGTTGTATAATTAAATCAATTCATATATTTTATTGTTGCAACATTATCTCATCAAATAAGCAACGAATATTCAACAAAAACTAAACTAAACATGTATTCAAATGCTATACCACATGATATAGCAGGGATAAATATACGTAATTTCAATAATAATGTCATAAACACATAATTTGTTAACTAATTAATTGTTTATATAGCATGGATAAACATAAATATAAAAAAGGGCATACCAAATTATGCAATCATTTATGTATATATATTTTAAGTTACAATTTTTAAAATGAAAAATTTATTGGCATGAAAGGTTAGCTCAAGTGATTATGAGGTAAATGTGAGATTTTTTTTTTATCTCTCTAGAATTTGATTCTTTTGATCCCTTCAAGATTAGTCTCCATAATCAAGGCAGATATCCATTTAGAGTTGGTCTTTATGATTCTTTTGATACCTTCTCGGTTAGTCTCCATATCAAGGCTTAAATCTCTTAAGGGTTAATCTTCACAATCAAAGTTTTCTATGAAAGTTTCTTTGAAAAAATGAAAAATTTACCAACTATATTATTTTAATTTTTTTTAATTTAATTCTAAAATTTCAAAAGAAGACTTTACCTATACCTTAAATGAGATACATTTTTTATTTAAATGCTACAAGAGTAGTCATTTTGTATTTTCATGCAACAAAGTAGGAATTATATGTAAAACATGGACATGGTAGTTTCTTTTGATCCCTTCAGGATTAGTCTCCATAATCAAGATAAATCCCTTTAGGATTAGTCTCCATGATTCTTTTGATCCTTTCCGGGTTAGTCTCCATAATCAAAGCATAAACCCCTTAAGGGTTAGTCTCCATAATCAAAGCATAAATCCCTTAAGGGTTAGTCTCCATAATCAAAGTTTTATGTGGAAGTTTCTTTGAAAAAATGAAAAATTTACTAACCATAGTGTTGGAACACGTATAATTTTGAGTTTTTTTGAACTTTAGATTTCCGCCCTCTTACATTGTTAATGACGTTTGTGATTGGCTAAAGTTAACAATTTGAATAATTACTGTGATTTTCCAAGTAACAAATTCCATCAGACTTTTTTTAATAATCTCTCTGTAAACAGATATATATAAGCTCTTCGAATTTCAAAATTATTTTACCATTTACAATTAACATTTTTGTTCAGTGAAGAGCTTACATACCTCTCTTGTTACATGCAGGCTAATCTTATTTCCTTAAGGATTATGGTGCCAGGAAAATTTGCAAGAAAACTTGATTTCAGAATCTAGTGGAAAGATAAATCAGTTCGAAAGCTGGATAAACTAAGAAAATGACCAAATATAGCAGGGAAGGGGCTAAATAGACAGAAAAGGGAGCACAAACTCTCCGGAGCACTAAGTCCCCGAAGTGGAAGATCTGACACCGCATGTCCTTTGATATTGGATGACTGCAATTTATTTCGAAACTTCAGGCTTCAAGCGTTTCGAGGTGAAAATCTTCGAAGTGCAGTATCTTCTGCCACATGTCCACTTCGATCAACGGTCCAGATGGGATTCAGGAGTTCTTTACTCAACACTAATTGCCTCCCCCCCCGGAGTACGAAATAGCCGAATACGAGGATCGTCTCACACGTATCCCCTGCTCAGATTGACGAACATGAATTGCATGAAATCCACTCTATCTTCTCTACATATGACCAAGAGATGTGACCTTGGATTAAATTTGGGTGCTTATCTCACTTTGCAAAGATCGATAATCGAATATTAATGGATCGTGGAGATCAATGAATGAGAGCGATTGCGGGGGGCGAAGTTGCGTGGGGTTTAATTTCGAAGGGTGGTCCCACAATTTAAACCACATTTTTCTCTCAGGGGTACGTGGCATCACCAGGTGCATTGTGGGATGAAAGTGGGTTACTCCAAACCACCCCCTCGCGCTCCCGCAAAATAGAGAAACACAAAGGGACGTTGGAGCAACACCTGTCATCCACGTCATGTACCCCATTCACCCTCCATCCTGTCACACCTTCCACGTCATGTACCCCATTCACCCTCCAGCGTGTCACACCTTCCACATTAGTTACCTCGTTTACCTCACCACCTACACTTGTCCCCACGTCATCCTATTCGTGAGAAATTACTCTTTATCGTAACTGTTAGCCATCACATAATGAGCCAATGCTGAGCTACCTATCAGATTATCACTGCCCCCATATTTTCAACTGATATTCTTTTTCCAGTAAACACATATGAAGAACAGATAACAATGGAATCAGATGATGAGGACAGTAAGCAAATGAATATGGTGGCCTCAATGGACATGTGTGCCCAATTCAAAGAACAAAGGAAAATGAGTGCGTCTACGAGCAGATGAAGAGACAGATAAAAGCGCCAGCTCAAACAATATCTGCCTGCTGTCGTTTCATTCGAATTACATTCTATTTTTAGGAGATATTGTATGAAGTCCAATGATTTTTGGGTTGTGATAAGTTTTGTAGAAATAGATAGATTTCAGATCTATTCGAGGCTGCTTCTTGTCGGATGTAATAGAGAAACTTTCTTTTTGAGTATTAATACAAGTGTAGACAAAGATTCTATTTTTCGTTCAGTTTGAGTTATGTGTTTCCTCTGTGTTTTCATTTCTCCGAATTTCTTTATGTAATTCTTTGAAAAACGATTGATAGCAATTTAGTATTACAATTACCGTGATCATATTATACCAGTAATTCATTAGGTAAACAATTTTTCCTCTGTATTTACTGTGAGTTAAAAAAGACCTGCGTTCTATGTGAATTACTGCATTTCATATCATGCTCAAGGGTGCCTTCTCTAATTTTCTTTCATTGCAAACAATGTGAGACTCATCTGCAATTGATGCCTAACTTTGTTTAACAGTTTTGTAACTTTCTTTCACACCATTTGATATTATAATTGTGACTCAGACAACGAAATACAACCTCTATACTGTCCTATTATTAATTTCATTTAAAGATCATTTCTTATAGAACTAAAGGTAGGGAAATCACTCATTTAAAACATTTTCTCTAAACACTCTTGATGCCTGACATTAATCTTTGAGCCTTAGGATTAATCTCAAGAACAACATCTTTTTGGCGTCGTTGTCGGGGGACAGAGAAACGAAGTTATTTTTCCCTGGGAGAACGACAAAGTAAAAATTTAATCTTTGATGGTGAACAAAGATTTAATACGTGAAAAGGTTCATTTTTCACCTGGCAACTCCTTGGTTCGAAGACTCCACATGATTCAATAATGACTCCATTGGTTTCAAAATGTCAATTTCTTTCGCTACTTGGATTGCTGTGAGGTTTGCTCCTTTGGAATTTACACATGTTTTTGGTTTTTGAAACGTTGTTCCTGATATTAAAGAATATGAAGATCATCTTCCTAGTTTTAGAGAGGATAAAGATGATAATCCTGCTCAGCATTTGTTTGAATTTCATAAGCTCATGCATCAACTAGATATTCATCATGAAGATGTTTTGATGAAACTGTTCATGTTTAGTCTGGGAGGGGATGCTCGACTTTGGTACAAATCTATACTCCCTTCCAACATTTCATCATTAAAATCCATGAAGCTTTTCATAAATATTGCAAAAGAATGTATTCACCAGAGTTCCTTTTTGAAGACTGTTGCAATTTAGATTTCATAGAACAAGATTGTAAAGATAATCAGTTTGCTAATGAAAAATCAAAACATGATAGCAATTGTGGTCAACTATATGAAGAAGAATTTGTAGAAAAACAAGATCTCCTTCAAACATATTAGGCAGATTTATATGAAGAAGACTTTGATGTAAATCAAGAAGAGGTTTCTTGCAGCAGTAAGAATGAAGATGACATGATTGCAATTAAAAATGAAGAAATCTTTGCAGAACCTCCATTCTTTCAAGCAGATCAAAGATAGGATGAGGAATCTTCTGCTGATCTAGATCCTTGCGAAGGCCAATGGCTTATTGAATACCATAAGCAATCAGCTCTTGGAAAAGATGATTTTAGTAATGATTATGACAATGGAAACGATATTCTAAGTGCATTTGTCATTGTACCAAATGTTCATAGTAATGACTGTCATGATCAAACTACTGTTCTAAATTCTTATTTTGATCAAGCTGCTATTATTCAGTCATCATTACTAGATCATCAAGAAATGGAAGTTTTTGAAATTCAAAGTTCAGAAATTTTATATAATCAACCTATTTATGATGAGTATCCAGACGATGAAGAAGAGCATATTTCTTTCCCAGCATGCATGGAAACATACAATAGTTCTCCTTTGTTTGATAACTATGATGAATGGGATCTTGAAGTTGATGAGCAACAAATTATTTCTTCTTCTTCAGAGAGTTCACTTCAACAGGAAAATTATTAGTTGCACTGTAAAAGCAATCAACCTGTGTTCACAGTGATGAAGAAGATTCTTGGATATGAGATGAAGGAGATAAGGAGGGGTTACTGGAGCAATTGTTCTCTTCTTCTTGTTTAGAAACTATTGAGAAATAGACTAGTGAGCCCAAATACGACATTCTCGAGCCTGAAGAAGAAAAGATCAGTAGTGGAGAAAGCGTGCAAAGGAATTTCATACAACTTGGTCAGCAGGAAGAGGTATCGGTTGATTTTGAAAATTCTTTATCTTTTCATGATCCAGTGGCTGTGTGGTTGGAGTATTTTCTTCAAGAGGTCCAAAATGTTGCAGCGTTTTGTGTGCAACCAAGCTTCAATAGTAAGCGCAAGCTACCTATCCATTCTTTGCTGCAAAAAAATTATTATCTTTTCATTCCTTCATTTAGCAGCAAGAAAGGTATGTTAAGCAATCCACTATTTGCATGGATCCATTGGAAGTTACATATTACTTGATCAATGGAATTTTACCTAATTAGTGTAGGGCCAATGTATATAAATAAGTTGTCCAAATCAACATTTCATTTCAGCGTTCTAGTTCAACATTTTATTTTAGTTCAGTAGTTCGGTTCTCAGTTTGGCATCCAATATGGTTCATTTTTTAGGCATTATGACTCCATAGCCTAATGAAGGGGTTCATAGTTTAATAGGGTTAATATCAGATCACAGAAGGATGAAGGCACGTGGTCTACTGTTTTTGGTGCTTTGCAGAATAGATCTTGTTGAACAAGAGATGAGGCTCAAGAAAAACTCGACACTCGTCTTTTCGTATTTTTGACTTCTCTAAAAGCAGGTGATAAATAAATAATATTCCTTGTTGAAAATTCAAAAGAAAGATAAGGTATGGGTTCTTATTCTTCTTTATAGTCTGAATAAAATTGATTGAAATAAATGCAAAGGAATTTTTTCTCATGATAATGTTATCACCTGATCTAAAAATTGGAGATGTAGAAAAATATAACTCGAAGTGTCATGCTCATAAATTCTAAAGCCATATCTGGTATAAAAAATAAAAATAATAATAAATAAACTCGAAGGAAGTTCAAGAATCAATAAACAAACTTGTGTGGGATTGGGAATTTTTTTTTTGCATTAGGCCCTCTGAGTCCTCGTTCGGGTTATTTTTCCTACCCTTGAACTTTTATTCACTCTTGATTTTCGCTACCTTTCCTTAGTCTTCATAGAAATAAGGAAATTCACCTTGACTCTGAAAACTTAAAAACATATCTCCAAAACAAGATTAGGCGAAAATATTGATGTTCCTTTGATTTTAACTGAAAGAAAGTATGTCTAGGATAATCTCGATAACTTTAGCTCTTCTATCAGATTTTAAACTAACTAATTCGCTCAAGTTCGATCCTTGAAAATCAAAATCCCTATAAATATTCCCTATAGGCGAAGGTGTATTGAAGATTGGGAGAAAATTAGTTTCAGAGTATACTTAAAAAATTGTGACAGACCTTCCTTTTAAAACTTTAAGCAGATATCATCCCTTGTATGATACATATAGATTGATTGCCCCCACTTCAAAATATTAAAATATAAGACAGATGGTGAAATCAAATTCATAATTTGATTGCCCCCATCTTGTCTAAAGAGACAATGAAAGGAAATTCATGTAATGATTGCCCTCATCTCAACAAAATCCAAAAATGCTAATTGAAGTGGTGAAAGGAAATTCAATGGGAGAACTAGATAACTTCACCGGGGTACTGAACATGCTCGCTGGAAGTGAAGAAATATCTATGATATTTGTATGGCTGTCATACATATCTACAAAACATACTCTGACATCTAGTTCTCTTTTAGGTAATATTTACATTATGAACCAACGGGGGATTCCCTAAATAAATTATTACATCTAATTAACCTTGATGCGAACGAAGTCGATCGAAGTTTGATATTTCGTTTAAAGTTGTTTTGATTATCTTAAATAGATCCAAACTCAATTTTAAGAAAGGGAAATTTTAAATAGCCTAACTTGAGATCAATAATTAGGTGTGTTTTGAAGATTTTCTGAGATTCAGTTGAAGTTTGTTTTTTCTCTGTATGATTAACTCCTAAAAGTGTTTTCCAGAAAAAACAATAATGACTCCATTTACCCAATAAAGGCACTTGGTCTACTGTTCTTTCGTGCCTCACAGGGAGCCACAATCCCCAGATGGAGCCTATGTTGGAACACATATAATTTTGAACTTTTTTGAACTTTAGATTTCTTCCCTCTTACATTGCTAATGACATTTGTGATTGGCTAAAGTTAACAATTTGAATAATTACTACGATTTTCCAGGTAACAAATTCCATCAGACTTTTTTAATAATCTCTTTGTAAACAGATCTATACAAGCTCTTCGAATTTTAAAATTATTTTACCATTTACAATTAACAGTTTTGTTCAGTGAAGAGCTTACTGACCTCTCTTGTTACAGGCAGGCTAATCTTATTTCCTTAAGGATTATGGTGCCACGAAAAGTTGCAAGAAAACTTGATTTCAGAATCTAGTGGAACGATAAATTAGTTCGGAAGCTGGATAAACTAAAAAAAGGACAAAATATAGCAGGGAAGGGGCTAAATAGATAGAAAAGGGAGAACGAACTCTCCGGAGCGCTAAGTCCCCGAAGTGGAAGATCTGACATCGCGTGTCCTTTGATATTGGACAACTGCAATTTACTTTGGAACTCTGGGCTTTGGGCGTTCTGAGGTGCAAATCTCCGAAGTGCTAAGTCTTCGAAATGCAAGATCTCTTGCCACGTGTCCACTTCGATCAACGGTCCAGATGGGCTTCGGGTCTTCGGGAGTTCTTTACTCAACACTGCTTGCCTCCCCCCTGGAGTACGAAATAGAGTAATACAGGTATTGTCTGACACGTGTCCCTCGCTCAGATCGACGAACATGAATTGTATGAAATTCACTCTATCTTCTTTACATATGACCAAGAACTGTGACCTCGACTTAACTTTGGGTGCTTATCTCACTTTGAGAAGATTTTCAGTCAGATTTTAATGGATCGTGGAGATCAGTGACTGAGAGAGATTTTTGAGGGAGAAGTTGCGCAGGGTTTAATTTCAAAGGGTAGTCCCGCAATGTAAACCACGGTTTTCTCTCGGGGGTACATGGCATCACCAGGTGCATTGCGAGACGAAAAGCGGGTTACTTCAAACCATCCCCTCACGCCCCCCAAAAATAGAGAAATGTAAAGGGACGTTGGAGCAACACCTGTCATCCACATCATGTACCCCGTTCACCCTCCAGCCTACCACACCTTCCACGTCATGTACCCCGTTCACCCTCCATCCTGTCACACCTTCCACATCAGTTACCCCGTTTACCTCACCACCTACACTTGTCCCCACACCATCCTATTCGTGAGCAGTTAATCTTTCTCGTAATTGTTAGCCATCACATAATGAGTCAACGTTGAGCTACCTGTCACATTATCACTCCCCCCATATTTTCAACTGATATTCTTTTTCCAGTAAACGCATCCGAAGAAAAGATAGCAATGGAATCAGATGACGATGACAATAAACAATGATTATGGTGGCCTCAAAGGAAATGAGTGCCCAATTCAAAGAACAAAGGAAAACAAGTGCGTCTGCGAGCATATGAAGAGACAGATGAAAACGCCAGCTCAAACAATATCTGCCTACTGTCGTTTCATTCGAATTACATTCTATTTTTAGGAGATATTGTATGAAGTACAACGATTTTTGAGTTGTGATAATATTTTTATAAATATATAGATTTCAGATCTATTTGAGGCTGCTTCTTGCCAGATGTAATATAGAAACTCTCTTTTTGAGTATTAATACAAGTGCAGACAAAGATTCTAATTTTCGTTCAGTTTGAGTTATGTGTTTCCTCTGTATTTTCATTTCTCCGAATTTCTTTATGTAATTCCTTGAAAAGCGATTGATTGAAATGTATTATTACAATTACTGTGATCATATTATACCAGTAATTCATTAGGTAAGCAAATTTTCCTCTGTATTTACTGTGAGTAAAACAAGAATTGCGTTCTATGTGAATTACTGCATTTCGTATCCTGCTCAAGGGTGTCTTCTCTACTTTTCTTCCACTTCAAACAAGGTGAGAATCATCTGCAATTGATGCCTAACTTTTTTTTAACAATTTTGTAACTTTCTTTCACACCATTTTATATTATAATTGTGACTCAGACAACGAAATACAACTTCTGTACTGTCCTATTATTAATTTCATTTAAAGATCATTTCTTATAGAACTAAAGGTAGGAAAAACACTCATTTAAAACATTTTCTTTAAACACTCCTGATGCCTGACATTACTCTTTGAGCCTTAGGACTAATCTCAGGAACAACACACAATATTTTTAAAATTTTCAATTTAATTCTAAGATTTCAAAAAAGACTTTACCTATACCTTAAATGAGATACAATTTTTTATTTAAACTTTACAAGAGTAGTCATTTTATAATTTCATGCAACAAAAGTAGGGATTATATGTAAAACATGGACATGGTAGTTTCTTTTGATCCCTTCAGGATTAGTCTCCATAATCAATTCATAAATTCCTTTAGGGTCAGTCTCCATGATTCTTTTGATCCCTTGGGTTAGTCTCCATAATCAAAGCAGAAATCCCTTAAGGGTTAGTCTCCATAACCAAAATTTTTTGTGGAAGTTTCTTTGAAAAAAATGAAAAATTTACCAACCATATCATTTTAAATTTTTTTAATTTAATTCTAAAATTTCAAAAGAAAACTTTACCTATACCTTAATTGTGATATAATTTTTTATTTAAACATTACTGTACATGAGTAGTCATTTTATAATTTCATGCAACAAAAATAAGAATTATATGTAAAACATGGACATGGTAATTTTGATTACACATGATCACATATTTTTAGAGTTTGTGTCAAAAGTCCATGATTTCTATAATAGCTTGCGTGGATAATTTTTTAATTAAAACTCTACCTTGAAAATTATTGGATTGATAGATGTTGAAGGCTAGCACTAAGCACTCCACAACAAGACTCATAAATGCCATGATAGAGTGTATAGATGCTATATGTTGTTGGATCTAGGAACATTTTTAATCACGGTCTCTATGCACTCTGTGTCAGCATTTAATATTATGACGGGGGTGCTTAGCACCTGCCTTTGTTAAATGGGCTTAGAGAACATCAAAACGTACTAAAACTGATTTAGTGTGTTAATTTGACTTTCTTTTTGATACTTTACTTGATCTTTGAATGAATATGGCTCAAGAAAGAGTCTCTTCTTGTGGAACCAATTTATCTCCAATTTAAATATATACACCCAAATTTGCTTGACAAACCTTATAGCCCTATTTCCTAGCCATCAAATGTGATGATGCATTTGAATTTTAAGGAGCTCAATAATTGGAAATCTGTCATAGATGGTGGTGAGGGAATATCCAATTAGATAATGAGTAGGAAGAGGCCAATAATGGTCCCATTTAGCCATGTAAATAACCTCTGAATCCCCTTGGAAGTGGCCACATTGCTTTCATATGTGGACAAGGTCACTAGGCTCTTCAATTCACATTTAATTTTGTGTTTTTTGGCACTTGCTTGGTCCATTTCCCCACTCTGCTCCATTCCTCTGTTTTTTGATGGGATTTACTACCTTGTTTGCAATGGATATGCATAGTTGGTGTATATGATTCCCACAACCCATTCATCCCTCTTTCTTGGTGGTGTGTCCTACATATCAGATTAACCTTTCCCTTGATATTGTTTTTTCTCCCTTATTCGATGCACATAAGAATAATTCCCCTCGTTCTCCTTCATCCATGGACTATAATGTGTAGCCCTATGTTTACTTGACCTTTGTTTTGCAACACCATGATGCTTTGATAACAAGTGTCTTGCTGGGGTAGATATTCTTTTGCGAGTGGTGAATCTGCATCTAAACCTAGATATTTGTCACAATGGGATGTGGATTCTCCTCTCTTGATCTAACTTTTTCCAAGCTTAGTTTATGACTTGAGAATTCATTAAGGGAGAAAATTATGCACCATGCAGTAAGCCAATGATTGGTGTGAACCAATCATCTTCTATTCATTGGATACCATACTATTCACCATCCGACAGACAAGATACAAAGGGCATAGTGCAAATCATTGACTCATTGCATGGTGCATATCACTTGCCTTCATGAAGGGCACCAAGGACACCAATGAGTGGTTGTCCTATAGAATATAATGAGGTCATATCGGTCAAAAGAGGTAGGCATGGGAGAATAATTACTAGATATAACATATACATAATGCGATAGGTTTTTAACTTGATGAAAGAGAACATTGTATGCTCCACACATTGTTGGGGGACACCCCAAAATTATCTAACCATTGTAGGTTAGGGGGGTTGAAGTTGAGGGGGAGGGGACGGGGAGCAAGGAAGCCCACAAAAACACCTCGACCAATCATCTTTGTATATACACCCAAGTGATCCCTTACAAAAAAGATGAGGTGGGGATAGGTTTCAATGAGTTCTCGCTTGAACTATTTTTAAAGTGTCCCAGTGGTAGTTATTGAGCTCACTTGAGTGTGCTTAGATAAGAGAGATATACATTCATTGTAGGGAGGGTATGGGAAAGGAGAGATCCCTTGCTTGGATTCAATCAATTAGATGTGGTGGAGTGGTATGTGGTGAGAACGCTACTTACCCTAGGGTAGCGGGGCTATATGGTAATGTCAAGTTTGGATAGTGGGTACATCATATGTTTTAGCCAAGACAATTTTGCATCATCTTTAGAATGGACATAACTTATAGGATTTGTTTCTAGATCGAAGCATTGTTGCTTATTGCCTTGCAAATGACAAGTTTTATATTTTCAACTCTATCTTCTACATTTGAGAAGAATTTTTTAAAGTGCCCTTCACTTACTACCTTACTCTACTTGCATTCATTGTGAGAATTGCTTTGTCCCCAACTTTGGATTGGTGATGTTCATGATATATTTCTTTCTAATTTTTCTAAGACCTCTTAGGAATGTGCATAGAGATAGACATCATTAGTGTGCATCAGATTGAAATGTTAATGAGATGCGTGGATTTGATTTAAATGTGAATTTTATGTTTGAGATATAGAAAACAAGAGTTCCATTTAAATTAAAAACATTTGAATACAATGCCTTGAATTGAAGAAGAAAGAAGGATCTAGGAATAAATTAGTAGAATGCCCTTATAGATTGGGCCTAAATACATACTAAACAAGGATTAACCCAAAACAAGGAAAACTAGATGGATACAAAAAATGTCTTTGTAACAAAATTCACATTGCATGTGGCTAGGTTGAACACAAAACTTCTTAATCGGTAAAGATGATGAATATATTCATTTCCCAATTATGTTGAGGTTTTTGTGTTTGCTTGATCCAAGATTTAATGCCATTTTGTGCATCCAAGGTGGCACAAGAAAACTTCAGTTCTAACTTGTGCTCAATGTATAGTGAAGAATTGGAGGTGTTGCAAAAGGACATGCTAGAATGCTTCCTGAACTAGTAGGAAGGGAGGGGGGAGGTGTTGCAATTGAATGATAGTTACAGATTTGAGTGTTATCAAATCTTGAAATAATTGCCTATTCTTTTCCATTCGATCCACTAATTCGGTCAACCTTCTCTTTTCAAACTCATTTGTCACCCTTTCAAGTCCCTCCCTCCTCTCTTGCTCCTTTTATAGTTTATTGATATGCAAACAAGGGACTTATAGCCCACTCACCTCACCAACACATATATTATGTGGAAGTTTCTTTTGAGTTTTGTTTTCAGGCTTGTATAAAGTGTTGCCTACAAAAATTCCACCAAGCCTATACTCCTCTTGCCCTGTACATGGATATTTATTCTTTTGATGTCTGCAAAGCCTATTCTCCATGCAACCTATGCTCCATATGATTGGATGGTTCCTTCTCTATGTAACCTACACACAAGGACAACACAATAACAATCTGGTCAACAACAACAATGCTTCACAAATATTATGAGGCTAGTGACCAAATACTGATGCTATGTGAGTTATTTGTTCTCAATGTAGCCCTTGCTCTTACAGTGGTCACAAGGCCTTCTCTTGGGTGAAACATGTGTGCAAGAACTAACTATAAACCCCTATGTTGATCCAGATTATTTTGAGCACAAAATGAGATTAGAGATATAATAGAGAAATATACAGAGATATTGCAAGAGATCCAATAATGTAATAGAGATATATCATATATATAACAAGAGTCACATATATACAATAATACACAATTTCTATTAATGAGTGAAATGTATAGAACTCTAAAATTATAGAGTGAAAGACTCACTAGAATCGTGGCAGCTTATCTCTGAGAAGAGATGTGACGACTATGCTCATTCACAAGAAGACGATGAGTACAATGAGGATCGAAAGGCATTTTTAACATAAATGGAGAAACCCTAAACATCCAAAAACCCAGCCCCCAGAAGATGAAAATCCAAAAGGTTTGTTTCCCCAATGTGGAGATGAAGTGCCAAAAGTCACATGGGCCTCGATGGGGTAAGTTGGTACAACAACTTCCCGGGGTCGTAACTTTTGCATACGATCTTCGTTTTAGGTGCATGATAGCCCGTTGGAAAGGTCTATTCAAGGAATACACATTATGCCATCAAAATCTGATTGTGTCTATAGTTTGATTGTGGTGAGCTCCAAAAACATTGTTTAGGGCCTCAAAACAACGCCAAAATTTTAGGACTCGAAAATCTAGGAAAAAATTGCCAATGATGAAAACTGCATGTGAGCCAATTGGAATAGGTGGGTGGACACCGATATCCATATGGATAAATCCTTCCCCCTTAGGAAACAATGGTCTCCATTGTGTTGAGTTCCCGGGGGAGATGGGAAAGCGTTTGCTGAATCTGAACCTTGGTGAGTTGCTTGCCTTGTTGGAGACGTTGTGATGCTTGGATTGTGGAAGGATGCTGTGAACTTGATGTTGGAGGGGTTGGACCTTTTTAACATGTCTGACTGCATGAGATGACTGTGTGCAGAAGGAATCTTTGTGCTTTTCTTCAATTTTTTCAACTTGCTTCTGCTGGATAGAGGGGGATGGAACCGAGGCTGTAGTAGTCATAGTGTCCTTTTGTTCACTTCTTGCCTGAATCACGAAGAGGCTAAACTTTGTCGTATGAGAGACAACTTTGCTACATTGTTTTGTTGAAACAATAGTCCAAACTACCTTTGGTATCCTGTAGATATGAGCCCCCAGAGTAACAATGACACTACGGGGTCGAGAATCATAAACAACATGGTGCTTCCACATATATGCCTGGCCCAAAAGAAAATTACAAACATCTAGAGGGGAAACATCATACAATACCTCATACTTGAAGGGCTTGATCTCATAGGGCAGACGACATTGTTGGCTGACACAGAGATCTCGTCCCTAGCGAAGCTACCCAATGTTGTATGGCTGCGGGTGTGGTGTTGTTGGAAATCCCAATTGTTTGACGACCTTTGCTGAGATGAGGTTCTTTTGGCTTCCGCTATCAACAATGAAATGCAACAAGATCCCCTTCACCCACATTTGTGAATGGAAGAGTCAGTCACCCTCTTTAGGATCTACTAGTATTTTTGGTTGGATTGTTGTGGTTGTGACAGTGGCAGTGGGGTCTACGTCGATGATCTATCTCCTTCCATTATTTTTCGAATCATATTCCGAATGCGGGTGTTATAGCAAGATTTACCTCACCATTTCTATCTTTCACAGAGGGCCTTTTTCCATTTCCCTATGCAGACTTATCAACCCCTTTTTGATAAATCCAGAGCCAAAAAAATATATTTTTCCACATATACGCTTCCTAATTGCTTTGCAAGATGCGTATACGCTTGATGCTCCACTTCAACTCGCGTATATTAGGATTTGTGCCAGAAAATACAAAATGAGGTCGAGTTTCCATGTCACGACAAAAGATCTTTGATCTTTGACCTTCCATATACTGGAAACGTTCCGACTCAGCCCTTCAGTTGCATTCCGGAGGTTATAAGAGTACAATTTCGAGCGATGGAAAAAGAGGAGAAAGCATTCAACTTTGAGAGCAAAGTTACTCTGGAGAAATTACTTCATATTGAGTCTGCATCCCTTTGTCCCTCAAGTCTGAACACAGTGTTCAACCCCCAAGCTATTTCCTTATTGTCGAGAAGACCTCATTACCTCTTTGCTACGAGCTTGCCTTTGGTGGAGGATTGAAGTGGTGGAGACCCAGTTGAAAGGAACTTGGTTTCTTGGTTTTGAACCGTGCCGACACAGAAGTCTGTAATGTTGATACTTCTGTTGATCAATTATTAATATAAATACTTCTTTCTCGTCCTATCGATATCTTGCAAATATATGATTATTATCCATGGGCATGTTTGTAATGTTTATTAATGGATTGTGCTATCTGATGTGATAACTCATTTTATATATTGTCACTATATACTTGCATCGCTTGTTTGTTGAGAACTTCTTGCAGGTGTAAAGCTTTGGGTCAAAGTGATCAACAGTGGAACGACATCAAATGATTGGATCAAGGTAGGATTCTCCCTCGTATTTCACATTAGTTTATATAGCACATGTTGGAATTGAGTTGATTTCTGCAGTCGTACCTGTCTGTTGTGGTTTACCCTTGGCCATAGAGAGTTTTTCCCTTGTAACAGAATTGGCGACTCCACTGGGGAAAGATCTTCATTCTAAGGGTTGAAGTAATTTTTCTTCTTACATTGCTCTTTTTCCTTTGTGTTTCTTGTTGTATCACAGTTGGAGTCTGTTCACTCCGGGTCTGAGTTTTTCAGCCTTTTACCCTTGCCTAGCCTTGTTTTAAAAGATATACACCCTTTTTTCCTTGACAACTGCGTATACACGCTTGTTGTCCCACTGCAAGAGGTGTATATACGCCCTTTTTGCCTTGACAACTGCGTATACACGCTTGTTGTCCCACTGCAAGAGGTGTATATACGCCCTTTTCTCTTGAACAGTCATGTATACCACTTCCCCTTGCTTGCTTTCTTAGTTTAGTGACTGCTGGGTAGGTTTTGAGGATCACTGAGCCTTCTTAGGTCTATGTGGTGCCTGTTGAGATTATATGGGATGACAGAAAACCTGTTTGGAGTTGAATTTTTGGGCAACGTCTTTCTCTTTGTTTTCCGTTTTTGATTTGTCCTTGGTAGTTGGGTTGTCTGCTTAGCTGCTTGGTATTCTGCTCGAGTGATTGTTTTTATACACAATAGAAGTTATATATCAAGTCGCTTATCAGTCCATGCATTTTCTTTTTAATATATTGAAAATACAAAAAAATAGGTATTTTGCATTGGTTGGTATTTTTGTCTTAGAACCTTTATCATTAGCTTAGCACATTTAGTGAAATATTGCATTTTACTTCTGAGTTGCAGAGTTAAAATTGAAGATTACACTATTTTTATTTAGCATATCATTCACTAAAAAGTTAAAGTTAGGCTTTGCATTATATCTATTTTTATTTTTCATGCAGAGTCATAACACCATGAGTTTCATTTCCATACCTTTTTGAGTAATCACGGCCAATAAAATTTACGCTTTAAACTAAAATTGATTAGTAACGATTTTATTATTTAGGGTGCACAAACTAGCCTAGGATTTAGTGCCTTGGAATAGGATTTTGTGAGTAAAATTCTCCAAGGCAATTAAATCAACATATGTGTTTGAGACAGGGAGTTGAGAAATCCATTGTATAATTGGTAATATTAGGAGGCTCCTCTCACACCGAAGTTAAGCACGAGGTCGAGCGAAGTTTTGTTGAAGGGATAACCCCTGGATACTCACCTAGCGTCATAGATATTTTTGTGGATTTATTCGTATTTGGGGTTCTTTCTAGTATCCATACCTTTGTGAGAGGCGGTACTTTCAAGGTTTCGGGATTTGCTACCCTGCGCATACGGTAATCCAGACTTACGACTGTTCGCCCGTGCATCGGTTATACAATGGTTGATTAGTTTCTTGACTTAGGTTTCTCATAGGTTACTTGCAGGGGTTATTCTTCTTGTATCCCGAGTCAGATAGGGGTCGGACAACACACAACGTTTATGGAGGATTACCTCTCCGGGGGGATCTGACTGACTAGTTGTTAAGCCTACGAGGGCCCTTATAACTGATTCTGTTACCTCCAAAATTTAGCAGGGGGTCTCAGGTCCCTC
This sequence comes from Picea engelmannii, assembly GCA_009831015.1. NCBI lineage: Eukaryota > Viridiplantae > Streptophyta > Pinopsida > Pinales > Pinaceae > Picea > Picea engelmannii. Next base: position 342,520 of record ML787363.1, read on the forward strand.
TTAGACGAGACATACCTTATTTAGTGAGGGAGGCCACTCAACCACTTTAGCCCGTTTGCATGCATATTGGCCATTTGAATTTTGGTATGATCTTTGACTATTAGTTGACCATAGGAGTTTTTGCCGAGTCTTTGTTATCATGGATAGTGGAGTTTATTTTTCTCCCTCATTTACTGCTACCCATCCCATGATGCCTACTCATTTCATGGGGACAAACCCTTCCGATTTTTATAATGGTATGCATAATTATGGTACTAAGTCAATGCCTTGGGTCTCTAATCATTTTTCTCATGGTATGTCTTATATGTCTTCGCACTTACCATCCTCTGTCTCGCCTCCTTATGCGAATACAAGTTTTGGGTCTGGGGGCATGATGCCTCCTTCTTATCCCTCTCCATTTGGTGGGAGTCATATCCTTCAAACACCTCTTACGGTAGGAGGTTGGAATATTCCTTCCTACGAATCCACTATGCGAGAAGTAAGTCCCCAACTATGCAATCCTTCTACTTGTTACACTTTGTCCACTTATCCTTCTTCCGCTATGTCAGTTCCTACAAACACTTTTCCCATGGCGGAACTTCATCTGCCCTCTAGCGTTTCATCCGAGGGGAGTTATATTTATAGTATGGGAAACCCCATTCATGAAGTTCCTTCATCTGGGGGCAACATATATCCTCACATGAGTAATCCTTGTCATGTTGCTTTCTCTTCGCAAGCAGCTCCTTCAATGTCTATGCCATTACAACCCTCTATGAATCAATCAGGAGGAGGATACTATCCTGATGGACAGGGACAGGGTGTAAACTAGGATCCTTCTTGGCCTGCAACTTCTCAGAACCAATCTTTCCTTGGACCTTGGTCTCAAATGCCACAATTCACTACCGCCACAAGTCCAGTCACTGCCTGTCATACTGGCAATATATCACCAACCTCTGCTAGTCATGTTGGGGATTGGTCAACAACCTCTGCAAGTCATGTTGAAGATCTACAACCAGACGCTGCAAGTCATGCTGGGGGCACAAGTCCAGTCACTGTGTGTCATATTGGCATTATATCACCAACCTCTGCTAGTCATGTTGGAGATTGGTCAACAACCTCTGCAAGTCATGTTGAAGACCTACAACCAGCCGCTGCAAGTCATGCTAAGGGCACATGTCTGGTCACTTCTAGTCACACTACACATCCATCACCAACCTCTACTAGTCATGTTGGGGGTCCATCACTAACCTCTGCTAGTCATGTTGGAGTTTTTCTACTAGCCTCTGCAAGTCCTCCTGGGAGCATGTCACCAGCCACTGCAAGTCATGCTGGGGGCATTCATATGATTGAGAAGCCTAAATGTCTCGGACGTAAGCCTAGATTCCTTTGCAAGACTTGTGAAGGAAGTCACCTTACTCGTTTATGTCCTGTTATTGCTAGGATACAAAAAGCGTGGGGCTCACCTAAGGTCCCTTCAGGTTCTGATCCATCTATGGTTTCACAACACTCTGTTCCTTCTTTGGTTGATACAATAGTCATGCCGATGCAATCTTCAACTGAAACCCCTTTTCCTTTAAGGGTTGATGCATCCTTTGACCTTGTTGTCTCACATCTCATTCAACTTGTGGTTGTGTCGATGCAATTTTCGATTGAAACCTCTCCTATGTTCGGGGGTGATGCGTCTCTTGACCTTGTTGTCTCGCATCTTGTTCAACCAATGGTCGTGTCGATGCAATATTCAACCGACAACACTCATGTTTTTTGGGGTGATGCACCTCTTGACCTTATTGTCTCGCAACCTATTCAACCAATGGTTAAGGAAATGGTCATATCGATGCAATCTTCGACCGAACCCACTCTTCTCTTGGAGAGTGAAAATTCTAAGGAAGTGGTCGCACCAATGCAATTTTTGGTCGATCCCGCTCTCCTAGTTCTGGTTCTATACCTTCTATTCCATGTCCTTATCATTTCTATCACTTCACCTTCTGAACAAGAGAGAGTTTTACTCTTCTCGAGTTCTCTCCCTCCAAGTCTTGACGAGATTCCCTTTGATTGGGATGGTCTTATGTGGTATCCAATGCCTCCGCCTATGTCTTTTCTAGGAAGATACATTATCCGATATAACACGGAGACGATAACCTCCATTAACACTTTTCCCTCCTCGACTTGGAGAGCTTTGGGTCTTTCCGAGCTTGTGTCGGTTCTTCGTAAGATATCAACATTCCACAGAAGGTCTGCACGGGAGTCTTGGCCTCCCCCGTGATTTTTCGCCTAGAATCTCCTAACGAGTCCAAGTTAAGCCCTTTTTCGACTCGTTCAAAAAGAGAAAATATTTCCGAGCGATTTGTTCCTTTCATGCTCGTTAATTTGAATTTGAAAGGTCGCGAGTCTTAGTTAAGCTCTTTTCTGACTCGTTATTAAAAATTGAAAAGATCACCGAGTGATTTTCCCCTTTCACACTCGTTAAAATTGGATTTGAAAGATCATGAGTCTTAGTTAAGCTCTTTTCCGACTCGCTATCAAAAATGGAAAAGATCGCCGAGTGAACTTGTCTTTTTCACACTCGTAAATTGGATTTGAAAAGATGTCTATTTGGCACAAGTTTACCCCCTTTTCACACCAAGTAGACTAAAAGATATAAAAAAGGACATTTTTTGGCGTTAAATTGTGATTGCATCTCATGCCCTTGCTTGCCGTATTGAGCCTTTAGCCAGTTCTCACTTTGCGTTATAAACCACGGCCCAAGCAGTTTGCATCCTCAACCAAGCAGAGACTTGTTTATATCCTTCGCAATTTGACACCCTATACCCTGGTGGGAACATCACCCCAAGTGTCCATCTTCCGCATGCATTTCCTTGCATTGAGCATAGGTATGTTCCACTATTGGAACTAGTTTTTCTTACTTGTGACACTCGTTCCCTCCTCTGTATCATAGCATTCACTTGTTATGAAAAAAAAAAAGACGGGCGGGAGGGGAGTACTATATTGTAATTGGCAACAATCGTGTCACCTTTGAACATAGCACAAAGTTATTGAGTCCTTGCGTCATCATAATTTTGGGTTTAGCATGGACTTAGGAAGCTGATCTCGTTACAGAATTTTCTCTACCAATTGGTTAATCTTCCAGTCACTATAGAGAGCATTATGGATGCCTCCTGCATCTAGTTGTCACATCATTAAGTCTATGCCACCGGAGTCCACCATATGTCTCATGCTCTTGTTCAAAGGAAATCTATCAACCTGTGTCGGCCACTTCTCAGAAATATTGACTTTGCATGTCGGCCATACCCTCAGTTTGTCTCAAAATCACATGATACTTTGGTCTTATGATGCACCCTGGTCCTACTTTCATCATTGGTAGGTCACCTTGAAACCAACAATTGACATTTCATAATGGGTCGTTGACTGGGTGGTTTCCCTTGTGTTCGACGACAAGACATCTATTCACACTTTGGGATTCATGCAGTGTCTTGGATGCCATTAGCCTTATTTGTGGTTTCCTCGCCTTTGTCAGCAGTTTTCATCATTGGCTTCTATTCAGAGGGTCTTTTTCATGTACCGCTTGCATTTGGCACATGCGAAAGATGCACAGGGTTGTTGGTTCGTGAACATGTTCTTCGTTCGATCTCTACCAAATCATGAAGCTCCTGCTTTGTTCCTCGTGCTGACTGATGAGAGATGCCTTAATGCTCTCCTTTCAGCGGGTTTCTTTCCATCGACTTCAACTCATGTATTCTGGATACGAGACCTAGAGTTTTATGAGTACCTTGAGGCTTTCAGTCATTAGTGGCAGGCTCTCTTGCCATTGACATATATGAATACATCAATGTCCCTGATCAATGGATCTCTCAAGTGTTCGACACCGACTCCTTTATTCACATTTGTAGAGATGTACTCGGTGCCTTGATACCTACTTTCATCATTGGTAGGCTGTATCACATTTGTTAATGGTATACCTCAATGACCGTTTATCAAACGATGTCTCATCGTGTTCAACCTCAACTCATTTATTCACATGATGTAGACTTGCACCATTGGCAGATTGTATTGAATACTTGAAGACATCACTTTGTGGACGCAACTTTCTTGAGCTGTTGCTTCCATTTCATTGGACCAGTACCTATTTGACTTCAACGATCATGGGATATTAGGTTGTACTCCATCGTATACATATATCTTTAGATTGATTTTGAGACTGGTTTCACTGGGCCTTGTTCGTGACTATGACAACTATTGGCATGTAACACATTTATACTTGCCTACTCATGGCCATGAACACTTGTTGGTATATTTTCCACATGGATCTGCATTGTATTCTCGACAGCCATGTATGCAAAGTCAGTACATAATGTAATGAGCAATTGAGTTCGTCTAGCTGGTTCTCTACCACTCCACTTCTAGGTTATTTATAATGTATTTCAGCCATCGCAGATACTCCTCTGATCTCACACATTAGGGGGCATCTGTTATAGCAAGATTTGCCTCACCATTGCTATCTTGCACAGAGGGCCTTTTCCATTTCCCTATGCAGACTTATCAACCCATTTTTGATAAATCCAGAGCCAAAAATAAATATTTTTCCACATATACGCTCCCTAACTGCTTTGAAAGATGCGTATACGCTTGATGCTCCACTACAACTCGCATATATCAGGATTTGTGCTAGAAAATACAAAATGAGGTCGGGTTTCCATGTCATGACAAAATATCTCTGATCTTTGGCCTTCCATATACTGGAAACATTCTGACTCGACCCTTCATTTGCATTCTGGAGGCTATAAGAGCACAATTTCGAGCTATGGAAAAAGAGGAGAAATCATTCAACTTTGAGAGCAAAGTTACTCTGGAGAAATTACTTCATATTGAGTCTGTATCCCTTTGTCCCTCAATTATGAACACAATGTTTAGCCCCCAAGCTCTTTCCTTATTGTCGAGAGGACCTCATTACCTCTTTTCTATGAGATTGCCTTTGGTGAAGGATTGAAGTGGTGGAGACCCAGTTGGAAGGAACTTAGTTTCTTGGTTTCGAACCGTGCTGACACAGAAGTCTGTAATGTTGATACTTCTATTGATCAATTATTAATAGAAATACTCATTTCCCGTCCTATCGATATCTTGCAAATATATGATTATTATCCATGGGTATGTTTGTAATGTTTATTAATGGATTGTGCTATCTGATGTGCTAACTCATTTTATATATTGTCACTATATACTTGCATCGCTTGTTTGTTGAGAACTTCTTGCAGGTGTAAAGCTTTGGGTCAAAGTGCTCAATGGTGGAATGACATCAAATGATTGGATCGAGGTAGGCTTCTTACTTGTATTGCACATTAGTTTATATAGCACATGTTGGAACTGAGTTGATTTATGCAGTCATACTTGTCTGTTGTGGTTTACCCTTGGCCATAACACCAGGTTCATATATTTATCTTTTATCTCGACCACCAATGACTGTTTTGAGCGACATTCATCGGTGTTGTGCCAGAGGATTTTGTGGAAATCACACCACTTTCTAGTGTCATTCTTTGTCTTTCCCTTACCCTTCTGTTCCTATGTCTTAGACTGGTTTTCGGGAGGATGTTTGTTAGGGACGTCTTCATCATACTTTAGTTGTTGCGGATTTGCAGACCTGAACTCCCGTTTGTTCTGGTGCTTAAATTTCTGCTTGATTTTGACAACATATCGATAAGCAACTCTCAGTGATGAGATGTATAGAAACTCCATTGTGGTATGGATGTACCCTTGTAGAACCCCATGGTATTTCAGAACCAAATTCTGCTCAGAATTTTTGATACTCAACTTAGTGCGCAAGGTATGGAAGGTATTGGTGAACTCCGACATTGCTTGGCCCCTCTCTTGACACAACGTGGTCCATCTCATGTACTAGTCTTCATAGTTTCCAATAGGGTAATATTGTTCCTTGATGACATCTATGAAAGATTCCCAAGTGGGTTCGACTTTGAACATTCTAGAATCCTCTGTGAAAATTTTCTCACAATATGTTTCCCACCAATGTTTGACATGGGGGAGAGCCTTAAGAAGCACGAAGGTGATATTTTTCCCATCGGAAAAATTGTGCATAGAGAAATAACCTTCTAGCGGATTTAACCATTTTTCCAGAGAATCCACATCTATCTGACCTTCAAATACGAGAATATAAAAAATAATTTGTACCTTGAAAGGAACAGTGCCTTCAAAGTGGCTACTTGATGAAGACACATATGCTTTTATAGGTAGACGTCGAAGGATTTGGGAAAAATTCTCCATCATTTCATCCCTCTCTCACGTGAGAGCTTGATCCAACAACAAATTAATAAAATCTTCTACTCCGTCGTTTTTCTTTTCTTCCGCCATGGAAGTTTTTTAGGCGTGCAAGAGTGATTGTCCTCAAGAGAGACAAGCTTGAGACCCAAATTTATATACTCATACCTCGTCAGGGACATGCAATGAAAAACAACCAAGAGCATCCTGCTCTGATACCACTGGTCCAGATTATTTTGAGCACAAAATGCTATAATAAAGAAATATACAGAGATATTGCAAGTGATCCAATAATGTAATAGAGATATATCAGATATATATAATAAGAGTCACATATATACAGTAATACACAATTTCTATTAATGAGTGAAATGTACAGAACTGCAGAATTATAGAGTGAAATACTTGCTAGAATGGTGGCATCTTATCTCTGAGAAGAGATGTGACGACTGCGCTCATTCTCAAGAAGAAGATGAGTACAATGAGGCTCAAAAGGATTTTTTAATATAAATGGAGAAAACCTAAACATCCAAAAACCTAGCCCCTAGAAGATGAAAATCCAAAATGTTTGTGGTCCTAATGTGGAGATAAAGCGCCAAAAGTCATGTGGGCCTCGATGGGGTAAGTTGGTACAAGAACTTCCCGGGGTCGTAAATTTTGCATATGATCTCCATTTTAGGTGCATGATAGCCCGTTGGAAAGGTCTATCCAAGGAATACACATTATTCCATCAAAATCTAACTCTAATTTTAGTTTGACTATGGTGAGCTCCAAAAACGTTGTTTAGGGCCTCAAAACGGCCCCAAAAGTTTAGGACTTGAAAATCTAGGAAATAAATGCCAATGATGAAAAATGCACGTGAGCCAGTTGGAATAGGTGGGTGGACACCGATATCCATTTGGATCATCTGTTCTGTATCCCTCAATAAGCATATGAGGATGAAATGCTTTTTAACTTCAAAGATTGGTTATGTTTCTAAAGTGGTTAATTTGGTCAACCTTCTCTTCTCAATCTCATTTGTCACCCTATCAAGTCCCTCCCTCCTCTCTTGCTCCTTTTATAGTTTATTGATATGAAAATGAGGTAATTATAGCCCACTCGCTTCACCAACACATATATTATGTGGAATTTTCTTTTGAGTTTTATTCTCAGGATTCTCTTTTCAAGCTCATTTGTCACCTTGTCAAGTCCCTCCCTCCTCTCTTGCTCCTTTTATAGTTTATTGATACAAAAATGAGGGAATTATATCCCACTCGCGGTTAAGTTTTGAGATATTATTAGGTTTCTTTTCAATTTACTAGATAACCATAACATAGATAGGATCACCGAGAGAAACACAATCACAAGAGTACACACACATTTATCCTGGGAAACCCTCAAGGGGAAGAAAACCCAACAAAAAATATTTAATATAGATTCAATAACCAAGTATAGTACCAGAATAACTCTCTATGAGAGACAAACTACCATGATGCTAAACCAGAAAATAATCAAAGAACCATAGCCAATCCAATGCCAAGAGTATAAACCAAACACTAGAGAGTATCCTCTCCCAAACAATGCACCTCTCTCTCTTCCTTCTTTCGGCAACTGGAAACTGCAGCTTCCTTCAATACTTGCGCACTAGATGAGTGAGCTGTGTGAGTGAACAAATGAGGAGTTGGCTTCCTTTATTTATACAAACCGACAAGTGCTGAAAGGAGGTGTCTCTTCACTGGCATGACCGACTTCTCTTTCTGGGTAGTTAGAACCACTTTAATTTTCCCGGGGGCTAACTTCTTAATTTGCATATTACATTTAGGATTTGACCAATCCGCAAAAGGGGATAAGAATATTATTTGCAGTTACACAATATTTCAACACTCCCTCTTAACAAGAAGGATATTCTTTATCTTTTGACAGGTCATTGGATGTCATCATCAATTGAACAATATAATTTGGGAAATATCATCAACTGGATAATCATCATCAACCGAAAAACAACATTAACTGGATAACATCATCAACTAGGCAACACCATCAACTGGGTAACATCATCAACTGGGTAACATCATCAACTGGGTAACATCATCAACTAGGCAACATAATCAACTGGGTAACAAGAGGCATCAATATAATCCACTTGGTCATTTGGCATCACGATCACTGACTGGTTCTCCATGTATCCATATTAAAGAAGTTTTTTTCTCTTTATCTTTGCTCAAAAGATACTCTTTCTTTCTTTCATCTTCATGCATAAGATACTCTTTCTTATCTTCACACAGAAGATATTCTATGAGTTTTTCCATTCCTTTTATGTTCTCCCTTCTCTTGTAGTCATCTATCTCACCCATACACTAGGGAGGACTACTACCTATTGACGGGGGTAAGTGACACACCATCAACTGAAAGGTCAAATACGGACCGGGGTTGTCTAAATAACCCAAGCCGTTTGAAGTGAGATGACCTGACGGGTTTAACGGCTCTGTTGGCAGACTAAAATCGTAAAATGATAAAAATAAAGAAAACTAATATAAAAGAAATGACGATACTATGTACATGAATTTAATTATTTACAAGTGTTAAAACATAAACATGAGTATGCGATTATGAACAGGGTATTTACAGTTTGCAAGTTTTTCGTGGATGTCTTGTGAAATCTTTTTTTTTTTTTTTTGCAGTTTTTTACGTAGTGGATAAAGAAAGCACATACATTTTATATTTTCTTTTTAATAATTTAAAACCTAAGAACTCACACATACTAATAGGACATAATTTGAAACAAGAACAAAATAACAGTCAAAGCCAATTTAAATGGTTCCTATTTCATTAATAAATAAACTAATAACAAAAATAAAAACCAACCTGAGATCAATCAACTACTGAGTTTATGTCTCTGCGCAATTCAAACTCCTTGCTATCTTGCCTGTGAGAAAAACCTGTAACAGGCTTGTGCTAACATTCCCAGAGTAAACTCAAAGGTATTTTTCAGAGAAAAGATATAAGAACAGAGTAATAAACATATAGATCCTGTGATCTTGTAACGATGAACACTTATAGTAAGAGAAATTTAATATAAAGTATTCATGTAATACATCACTTAACATCAAGCATAAATCAATGATATTTAAATGAAATAATGATCACAGATGTAATATATGAACAACAAATTACATACATAATTCAAAGTGCTAAATAAAATGAAATATCATATGCTGATAAGACTAAAGCTGTATAACATATTAACATTCCATAATATAAAAAGAAAAACATAATAGGAAAGCTCCACGTTGCTCTAAAGCCAAGGAGTGAAAAGCTTGTCCATATAGTCTTGAATGTTACATGTCCATACTACATCCAAATCAAAGATGTATTTACTAGCAAGAGTGAACAATATTTAAACTAGTTCAGGATCCAAATTCTCATATCATATAAGATAGAGGTGAATCCCCCAAAATCAAATAATATTACAAAAATAGTGGACTGGAAACCACTCATACATGAGTTGGCTTGTTAAAAAATAAGCCAAAGTTTTATAAAACATAAAAAGGGAGAAACTATTGAACATTTGAGCGTTTAATTCAAAGTGTTTGTTCCATGCAATCAACAACATAATCTTCCATTTCCCGTGAATAGAAAAACTTTTTTGATGTATTAGAAAAACAATCACTAATTACTAATTATTATTCAAAAGAGACTGGCTATAGAATCATAGATTCTGTAGCTAGTCTTATTTTTAGTAAATAAAATCAAAATTTAAATCTACATATTTCGACTATAATATCAGAATTGAATGAAATAAAAAAAAAATTCATTTTACCATTAAAAATTAGCCAAAGAGGGATCTGACAGTTCAGAATTTATAATTGCTTTGAAACTGGTTGTGTTCTTAATGATTATATTTCAATCCCTCTTGAATCGTTTATTCTCTCTCTCTGTGTGTGTCTTCAGGTCAAGGTTCTCTTGTTTCAACAGAGTGTTCTGAGCAGCCAAGATTTTAATTCAGGCCTGTAGGAGCGGAACATCTGTATAGTAGCGATCTATCCAATCGAGGCAGCTATCACAATGTACCAAGGAATTGGTAGATCGACGTGGAACACAATCGACAAGGGGTGATTCATTTTTACCCGTGGTTTTTTCCAGATCGTGCCTAATATCGGAAAATCCTTTTGTACCCTTAAGACACAGGGGAAAATTGGTCACGAAATCATACTGTTTAACATGGGTAATGACCTCTCTCCTGGAACACTGATTTTATGGGTCTTCATGAGCCAATAAATCCTCTGTCTCACGATCTGAGCACTGATCATCGATCTCGATCAGATCGATCGAGCTCAGATGATTACCCTTTCAATTTCTTAGTTTTCTAGAAATCAAACATCCAACATTCTTATTCCTGAAACTTAAATCCATGCTCTGTGGTTTCTTTCCTTTACGGACATTCTTGATAACATGATTATCATCAATGTTTAAACTATAATCATTCATAGGCACGAGAGGATCCTTTTCTTTTAATTTGGTAATCACTTGTTCTAGAGATCTTCCAGGTGAAAACCTACATGATAAATATTTATCCACAAGGGTTTCATTAACAACAGAAACTGGTCCAATAAATTCTGGGCCCTCAAATGAATTAGCGAACTAGCTTTCAGCTACTGGTCTGTCCAAGTTAAGGTTTGCAGTTAAAAGAGGGTTGGCTATAGCGTCGGCCTGGGTGAATCCATTTCTTATCAGAAAGGTTTCCCAATTTTCACCTATCTTTGACAGGTGATAAACCAACAAGAGTTTAATGAGTCTGTGGTGAAACAAACTTGAATTGATACCCTGTCATTTGTAATGCTTGGACATTTTGTAAAGACTCATCAATAGGTAAAAGGGCATATCCAAATCAAACCCTATGAAATTCATAAGAAAATGAATGTGGTACAGAAAAACCAGCCCATTTCGGCCTTCACACGTAACAAACTACTTCAGAATTAAAAGGAGACTATGCCATCTAGGTTTTAAAAGAGCGATAGGAATACCTTTTATACAACAAGTGGTTTTACGGGAAGCCATGAATAAACTCCATGGGACGTCTTCTATATTAGCATTCTTGAATCACCTCTTGCCTTTAGATGGGAGTCTTTTCGCCTTGCTCACGAAATCCTCTGTTAATTCCAACTGTATATCCCCAATCTTGGCTTTGAAGTCGTCAAAAGTATGTGTAAATGCTTTTGCAACCTGGAGATTATAGCCCTTGAACTTCTTGAGGAATACATCCCACCCATGAGCCTTTAGGTCGTCAATAACATCGTCATGGGATAACAAAGCTTGGCATCTGTTCGGCTTGATACGAACAAAGGGTGCCATTACCAATGTGATAAGGATACAACAGAAATCACCAGGGCTAGGTTTAGGTACCCAACAAATGAGCAGTAGAGACAGGTCTAAACAAGATGTAATAGCATGAAAATCGCAGAGTCCGGGGGCTATCATAACTCGGACAGGAGAATTAGGGAAAATGAAAACCAAAACGTTCGTAAGACTCTAAGCCATTTCTCACAATAAGTGCCAAAACTCATAGAGTACAAAAACCTATGCGCATAATGAATACTCTCATTAATGTTTCGGGCTAGCAAGGTAAGGTGAAAATGCAAGTACAACATGCCTGTACTCATTTGCATGAATGTTGATATGACAACTGAACTCATGAGAATAATATCACAGTTAACCAAAGTTCCTGTGCATTCAAACATTTCCCCAACAAACTATAGAACCAATGAATTCTTAATAACCCTAATACACAAAGATTTCAATAGTGAATTAACCAACCATTTCATAAGATTTGAATTTTAATCATATATGGGTGGCTTTTAAAATGATATTTCTAAGGTAAAAGATTTTGAAAACAATCCAAGTTTTTATGTTTAAATTCATGCTTACAGTCATGAATTAAAATTAAAACAAACAAAAATGCAAACGAAAAATTCAATAAGGTAAACTTAACCCAATCATTGTCTTGAAATATTTACAAATAGAAGGTGATGGTAGCTACAAAAAGGTACAATCTCTTTTGATCGTGGTAAGTATCGAAAATCACGCGTGGCTGCCAACAATGGAAACATACTGGGTGAAGCAGTTATCTATGCATCACCAAAAAAATTCATGCCAGGGTGAATTAGATGAAATGAATTTTAGAAATAGTTAATAGCTGGCCAAGCATATTGATCATAACTTAGAAAATAACACAGTTTAGTATCATATGTATTTCTGTCTAAAAATAAAATAAAAATGTCATCCGATATCTAACTTAGATTACGAGTGTAGCGATTGTTTATGCAGTTGACAGAGCCACTGTTGCCAGCATGTGTCCATAGCCTCGGCAGGGATGTCATTTGACCCACTCTAGTATGTATATCCTATCTAAGAGTCATTTAACCATGATACGGTACATATTTTAATTTTGATCAAATTGAAAACAGACTTGCGGATCTTCTTAAACCCGACATTGCTTTGCTGCCAGCAGGCCTGTTCAGTACCTTGATGAAGTTGTCTTGGTATCATGCATGCATTTACCCACTTCCAACAGACCTATTCAGTGTCCCGACGGGTTTACATACACTTCTCACACATTACTGTGCTTTCAACCCTCTAGAATTTGTTTATAGTTTGCAGAACTTAATGATATTCAAGAGGGTAGGGTGATATTGAAAATCTTGTAGTTTGGAATGAAAAAAAATTGATATTTCACCAATTACTCTTCTGTTTTGATGACCCTCATCATGACTTGGACACTTAGATTTTGGTTAGAAAATCATCTCGACGACGGGAATGTACAATTGAGTTGTTTTTCTCAAAACAGGGACAACATTAGAAGTTTGTTAATGACAATCGCGTCTACTTGTAATTTCAATGAGAAGCTAGAAACACTGATTTGAACATAAACTCATTTCTGTTGATCTGAGTTTTAGCACTTACTGCTTAGGTGTTTGGGAAGTTATCAACTGTTGCTAATGAACAAAAATTATGATTCCCTTCCACAAACGAGATGGTGACTTAGACATAATTATTCAGAAAGCAAATCAAAACCAAGCAAAATGAAAAGAACCAAAATAAAAAACAGAAAAGAAAATTAAAAAAAATATTTACAAAAGAGTGAAACAAAAAACATCAGGTGAAATACCTCTTGAGAGCCTGGCCATTCACTAGGAAAGTGTCTGGATATCCCTCCAAATTATGCAGACGGAAAGAGCCGGGGCCCAATTTTTCAGAAATTACAAATGGTCCCAGCCACAGGTTTTGGAACTTGGTATGTTCCCCCTTCCCCTCGTGAGATTTATCCCACTTGAGAACCAGATCTCCTACATCAAAATTCCTATCTGAAGAAGAATTTGAATCAAACCAACTTTTTAAAATTTGCTGATGCTGATCCAGTTTATGCTTTGCTTGGTTTCTTACCTCCTCCAGTTTTAACAAGGCACTAATTTGATTTTCTAGGGGAGGGCACTCCTCTTCTTGAACTTTCTGCGACAATTGCAGAGAAGGGAGTAAAATATGTAGGGGAAGAATGGCTTCTCTTTCGTAAACGAGGAAGAAAGGGGAATTACCAAAAAAATATTTTGGTGTTACCCTATCAGCCCAGAGTGCATTATACAATGCATTGTGCCAATTTTGGTGATTTTATGGAACTGTCCTTTTAATAATCTTGATCAATTTTTTGTTTGTTGATTCTGCTAAGCCATTTCCTTGAGGGTAGTAGCTTGCAGAATACTTCAATTTAATCCCTTTTTCCAGAGAAAAAACGTTCATATCAAGGGATGAAAAGTAAGAGGCGTTATAAAAAACTAGATATTCGGGAATGCTGAAACTAGTGATGATATGAGAGTTTAGGAAGGATACTACCTGATTTGTGTTCATCACTTTTAAAGGTACAACTTCGGGCCATCTAGTAAAATAATCCATTGTTTTCAGGATATACTTGTGTTGCTATGAAGAAGAGGGATTAATTGGTCCTATGATGTCAAGACCCCATTACTGAAAAGGGGAATCTACAGTAACATGCTGCAAAGGGAATGCTGCATTTTTTACCTGTCCTGCAGCGTTTTGGCAGATTATGCATTTACGACACAGCTCATGAGAATCTCTAAACAAGGTAGGCCAATAGTATCCAGCTTTTAACACTTTGTGAGCAGTAGTATCTCTACCGAAATGACCACCAGATTCACTTGCATGAAGTTCAGATAACACTTTTTTTTACTCTTCCTTGTCTAAACAATGCATAAGAACACCATCAAAGTTCTTTCGAAATAAAACATCATTTATTAACTAGATAGGTGAATTTAAGCCTAAGTGATATTCTATTTTTAGGATCAATATTATGGGGAGCAGATCCATGTGTCTAATAAAATTTAATATTCTCATACCAAGAATTGGCGGTAACTTGTGCACAACTGATCTGTTTTTCGTCAGGCTGATTCACAGTCGAGGTGTTTATTTGAATTTGTTGTTCTTCAACCGAATCAACCACTAGATTACACAGACATTGACCTCTAACAATATGTGCATGGGTTATTTCAAGGTCATATTCCTGTAATGACATCATTCAATTTTCCCTTTTCTCACCCAGTTCTTTTTGTACTAACATGTTTCTTACAACTGGGTAAGGAACGATAACCTTGGTTTTGGATTTCAACAGATATGACCGGAAGTGTTTTACTACTTTAAAAACAACATATGCCCGTTGATCTACTGTTGGGTAGTTAAGCTCTACTCCTTTAAAAACTGAGCTCATGAAGGAAAAGTGTATCTCATTGCTTTCAACATTTTTCTGTGTTAACACAACAATATAAGATCGGTCAGAAGCAAAGGTATACAGAGTGAAATCCTGAGAAAAATTGGGGCTCATCAAGGAAGGGGCCTCTATTATTGATTTTCTGATTGAGTCGAAATCCTAACTTTTTAATTAAATTTTGTAATGTTCTTACCATTTCTGAGAAACTTGGGACAAACCTTCTGATGAAATTAATCTTGCCCAAAAAAGACTGCATGGATTTTTTGGAAGAAGGAGGGGGGAGTTTAGCAATAGATTGGGTTCTTTCAGGGTCAATAATTATTCCAGCCTTAGACACTATAAACCCAAGCAGTTTACCTTGATCCACTACAAAGACTGATTTCTTAGGGTTGAGAGATATGCCGAACTTGCGACATCGTTCCAGGACAACCTTGAGGTGAGACAAGTGATCATTCTTGTATTTAGATAAGTCAGTGACATCATCAAGGTAGACCATGAATGATTGGTTAATAAGTCCATAAAAATCAATATCCATTGCTCTCTAAAAAGTGGCACCGACATTTATCAGTCCAAAAGGCATTTTCCTGTAGGCATAAGTTCCCCATGGGGTGCGAAAGGTGGTTTTAAGCTGATCTGAGGGAGACATGAGGACCTGGTTGTATCCCAAAAATCCATCTAGTAGAGATAGTCTTTTGGAGCAAGATATCTGCTGTAGAATTTTTTCCATTGGAGGAACTGGGTAGTTGTCTTTATCAGATGCTCGGTTTAGGTTCCAAAAATTGACACATAGTCAAATTTCACCACTTTTCTTCCTTACAGGGACTAAATTTGACACCCATTGCATGTGCCTAACCAGGAAAATTATCTTTGTAGTTAGTAATTTGTTTAGTTCTTTTTTAACAATGGGTTCTAATTTAGGATGCATCTTCCTCAATTTCTGTTGAAAAATGCTGAGTCTCGGGTTTCATGGGGATAACATGTTGCATGACGTTAGGATCAAATGTTTTCAAGTCATCATATGTCCAGGAAAAAATGTCTTTAAATTCTTTAAATAACTTTATAAAAGTATATCTTTCTTGCTCGGAACATCCCTTTCCCAGATTATTATTTTGAGGATTATCCTTTGTTCCTAAATTAACCGTCTCATAAATCAAAGAAGAAATGTTAGTTTTGCAATTTATTGTTCCTCTAAATTTATCATGCAATTCATAAAATTTCTCTAATCGTACGACAGATCTGGGGATAGAGTTTACCATCTCGTATGTCGATTTAGGAGATCGAGGATCAGATATTACTGTGAAATTCTGGAGGTTCT
Source organism: Picea engelmannii (assembly GCA_009831015.1). Taxonomy (NCBI): domain Eukaryota; kingdom Viridiplantae; phylum Streptophyta; class Pinopsida; order Pinales; family Pinaceae; genus Picea; species Picea engelmannii. The sequence goes on from ML787363.1 coordinate 358,830, forward strand.
CATCATGAGTACCTTCATCAATGACTGCACCTGGGAAGGTGTCTTCCATATGTAGGAAGCTGATAATCTGATGGTCGTTGTCGACTACTCTACAATTTATAATGTTATCCAGGATCGACGGTCTGAACAACAATTCAATTGAAAACACATCAGGGGAAAGACCTTCAATGTACAATAGTTTAGAAGCAACATTGGCCAATAAATCAACATCTGAATTACTCAACCTAGGAATGGAATTTATGTTGAATGCTGGAAATTTGTGCATTAAACTCCATACCTATGTTTGGTATCTTTTAAGATGTGGTGATAGGAAATGTATGGAATTTCTTACCTACTTAACCACGATTTTTGAATCACCAAATACTATCAAATTCCGCACATCCATATCCAAAGATTTCATGAGTCCTTGTAGAAGTGCTTCGTATTCGACCGTGTTATTGGTACATTTGAACTCTAACCAACAAGCAATAAAAGTATTATTACCTATAGGATCGATGAGTACACAACCAACACCTTCTCCTTCCTTGGATTTGGATCCATCAAAGTATAAGGACCATATCTGTGCGTCGTCGAAAATGTAAGATCAGTGATGGGAGAGATTTCGGTCATGAAATTACAAAAGAAGGTATTCATTCCCTACGTTTCAAATGAATTAGAAGATGTAATGAAAGGTTCATTTGTGTCATTCAGATCCGTTACAGTATGCTTAAGATAATGTTCTCTGTTTATCCTGATTTTGTTGGGCTGTCCATTTTCAGGCAACCACAAGTGGGACCAATCTGTGGCAAAGTAACCGTGCAACTGCTCTGACCAATCCCTGCTTAAGAACAAGCCATAAACTTCAGGGATATCAACAACGATAATATCAATTATCTGATGAAATTTCAGATTGGATGATAATCTAATCAACACATTCTTAAGTTCACTAATTACTTTAATGTTTGTTCGATCTAGCTGAATGATTTTGAGATCAGAAGGTTTAACTTCTGCATTAAGTTTTTGGCAAACAGATAGAGGCATCACATTTGATGATGCACCAGAATCGACCATTCAATTGTGTACGTTCCTATTAAAAATTTCGAAGGTAAAAAAAAAGGGCGGGACATTTTGTCGAGTATTAACAACAGAATTCTGCTGATTTTTAGTTGTTGTCCCTAAAACAGTTTTATCTACATTTGCTACAGTTTTTTCTGCTAAGTCCCTTTTATCTGGAGGTTCAGCTGTAGTTTTAGTTAGGACCTTTTGGGCTATATTTAAATCAGCTCATGCTGATTTTTTTTTCTACTAGGATCACTCTTTTTACTATTTTCAATGATACTTTAAAGCAATTTTTGCAAGATAAGGGGAAATTTCAGCAACTCAAAAACAAAAATATTAGCCCTCAAATTTTTTAGATCTACAATTAAATCATATTCTAAAACAGGGGCTGCTAAGATTTGTCTAATTTCATCTTGCTTTGATTGTTTTGGAAAAATATATTTTACTTTCTTCAACAGGGTGTTTGTCTTGGGTTTTGCTTCTTGTGTTGTAGGGGTGAATAGTTTCGAAGTTTTCTTGGAAAATACTATCCTACAAGTGACCAAAAGCAGGAGGAGATGAATCCTCCTCTTCAACTGGATCGTCAGGATTTTTTGGAAGAACATAAGCATAATTATCATGTGCTTCTAAGATGGTTTGCAAAGCATACTGTAAACTTTCAAAATTTAGACCTTCCGTGGTCGAGTTTGGCCGGTTAGGAGGAAAAGGTTTTCTGAAAGGAGGTTTAAAACTTCCTTTGCTTATGGATGCCTCCTCAGCTGATCTCTTCAAGTTAATGAACTAATTGAATAATTTTTGGAAAGATTTCTGCAAGCTTTCTAAGTCTAAATTTTCTTGTTGATTCTTAAGTTGAGGTGGCCTAGTGAGAATTTCTATTTTCTTCTTAGAAGATGAGGTTGTTTCAGCTTCACTACTAAGATTGTATTTTAAGATTAATATATCATTTTCAATTTGGCTCACCTCCTCAAAGGATTCTAACAATGTGTTATTTTTAGACCTTTTGACCCATATGGCTATGCTATTGTGCAAGACTTTAGCATAATATGCAACAATTAGACTTTCTGCAGGCATCGAATCTGCAGGGATTTTGTTCTTTAACGTAAAAAATATTTGGTTAAAGTCTTTCACTTTTTCCTTAGGATTCTTTTTTAAGTTGGAGAGTTCCATAATAAGGACTTCCAGAAACTTATCGTCTCTAAATTTTTCCAAGAAACAAGTTTCAAACTTATCCCAAGAGACAATGGTTTGAAACTACTGAGAAAAATACCACGTGGAGGCATTTCCCTCAAACATATAAGTAAATAATATGCATACTACATCCTCATGTTCAACACTTAAGAATCTAATGGGCAACATAATTTTTTTGATGTGATCCTGAGCAGATTGCTTTGAATTTGGGTCAAATTTGGGCAACCATTTCTCTGGATGTTTCGATTATGGGTGTTGGGGTCCAGGAACAACCACAACATCTTGATCGAGCCAAGGTCTGGCAGGATTATTTTGGTTTTCCGTGGGAGTTGGTGGTGTCGAAGGATGAGATGGTTTTGATGAAGAGCTGTCTTCATCTGAAGACTCTCCTCTTGAAGAGGATGGAGAAGAATAAGGTGGAGATGGTGGAATACCGGGTCCTCTTTCTCCAAGAATGAGTGTTACAGTAGGATTGGTGGTATTTCTACCTAAAGGGTTTTGGAGCAGACCAGTGCCTTGAAGTTGTTCTCGAATATCCAAGAAATCAAGGGGTTGATTAAGTGGCCTACCAGGTTTTCTGATATGGGCTAAGGCACTATGCGTTCTTATGAGTGACTGACGAACAATTTCTTGGATGTCGACCCCTTGAGGAACTGGTGTCACTGGTTCAATGAGAATATCAGGGTTATCGTTTGAGGTAGTTGTTGTTTCAAGTGTAACGTTATTGTCTGAGCAACTACGTGTTACGATAGGAGAGCAAGTGTGTGGGGGAGGAGTCTTGCAACCTCCACGTGCCATCAATTTAATTCATGCCCTCCTTCTAGCGCCATTTGTTGACGGGCGTAAGTGACACGCCATAAACTGGAAGGTCAAATCCAGACCGGGGTTGATAACCCAATCCGTTTGAAGTGAAATGACCTAACGGGTTTAACGGCTCCATTGGCCGACTAAAATCCTAAAATGATAAAAAGAAAGAAAACTAATCTAAAAGAAACGACAATACTATGTACATGAATTTAATTATTTACAAGTGTTAAAACAAAAACATGAGTATGTGATTATGAACACGGTATTTACAGTTTGCAAGTTTTTGGTGGATGTCTTGCGAAATCTATGTTTTGTTTTGCAATTTTTTTATGTAGTAGATAAAGAAAGCACATACATTTTATATTTTATGTTTAATAATTTAAAATCTAAGAACTCACGCATACTAATAGGACATAATTTGAAACAAGAATAGAATAACAATCAAAGAAAATTTAAACTGTTCCTATTTCATTAATAAATAAACTAATAACATAAATAAAAACTAACCTGAGATTAATCAACCACTGAGTTTATGTCTCTGCGCAATTCAAACTCCTTGCTATCTTGCTTGTGAGAAAAACCTGTAACAGGCTTGTGCTAACATTCCCAGAGTAAACTCAAAGGTATTTTTTAGAGAAAAGATATAAGAACAGAGTAATAAACATATAGATCCCGTGATCTTGTAAGACGAACACTTATAGTAAGAGAAATTTAATATAAAGTATTCATGTAATACATCACTTAACACCAAGCATAAATCAATGATATTTAAATGAAATAATGATCACAGATGTAATATATGAACAAGAAATTACAAACATAATTTAAAGTGCTAAATAAAATGAAATATCATATGCTGATAAGACTAAAGCTGTATAACATTTTAACATTCCATAATATAAAAGACAAAACGTAATGGGAAAGCTCCACACTGGTCTAAATCTAATGAGTGAAAATCTTGTCCATATAGTCTTGAATGTTACATGTCCATAATGCGTCCAAATCAAAGATGTCTTTACTAGCAAGAGTGAACAATGCTTAAACTAGTTCAGAATCCAAATGCTCATATCATACAAGATAGAGTTGAATACCCCAAAATCAAATAATATTACAAAAATAGTGGACTGGAAACCACTCGTACATGAGTTGGTTTGTTAAAAAATAAACCAAAGTTTTATAAAAAATAAAAAGGGAGAAACTACTGAACATTTGAGTGTTTAATTCAAAGTGTTTGTTCCATGCAATCAACAACATAATATTCCATTTCCTATGAATAGAAAAACTGTTTTGATGTATTAGAAAAACAATCACTAATCACTAATTATTTATTCAAAAGAGACTGGCTACAGAATCATAGATTCTGTAGCTAGTCTTATTTTTAGTATATAAAATCAAAATTTAAATCTACCTATTTCGACTTTAATAACATAATTGAATGAAATCAAAACAAAATCGTTTTACCATTAAAAATTAGCCAAAGAGGGATCCAACAGTTTGGAATTTATAATTGCTTTGAAACTGGTTGTGTTCTTAATGATTATATTTCCAGCCCTCTTGAATCGTTTATTCTCCCTCTCTCTGTGTCTCTTCAGGTCAAGGTTCTCTTGTTTCAACATAGCGTTCTGTGCAGCCAAGCTTTTAATTAGGGCTTGTAGGAGCGTAACATTTGTATAGTAGCGCTCTATCCAATCGAGATAGCTATCACAGTGTACCAGGGAAATGACAGATCGACATGGAACACAATTAACAAGGGGTGCTTCATTTTTACCCGTGGTTTGTTCCAGATCGTGCATGATATCGAAAAATCCTTCTGTACCCTTAAGACATGGGGGAAAATTGGTCACGAAATCATACTGTTTAACATGGGTATTGACCTCTCTCCTGTAACGTTGTTTTTTTGGGTCTTCACGAGCCAATAAATCCTCGATATCAAAATCTGAGCACCGATAATCGATCTCGATCGGATCGATCGAGCTCAAATGATTACCCTTTCAATTTATTAGTTTTCTAGAAATCAAACGTCCAACATTCTTATTCTTGAAACTTAAATCTGTGCTCTGTGGTTTCTTTCCTTTACAAACATTTTTGATAACATGATTATCATCAATGTTTAAACTAGAATCGTTCATAGGCACAGGAGGATCTTTTTCTTTTAATTCAGTAATCACTTGTTCCAGAGATCTTCCAGGTAAAAACCTACATGATAAATCTTTATCCACAAGGGTTTCATTAACAACAGAAACTGGTCCAATAAATTCTGGGCCCTTAAATGAATTAGCGAACTGACTTTCAACTATTGGTCTGTCCGAGTTAGGGTTTGCAGTTAAAAGAGGGTTGGTTGTAGCGTCATCT
>ML787363.1:373050-383327 GCA_009831015.1 Picea engelmannii
GGGAACAAAGAGACAAAGACAAAGAAGACCAGAGAATTCAGGCCCCTTTTTAGAACAACTTGGTGGCCGATGAGGAAGAAAGAGAAACAGATGAGTTTGACCCTGAAATCCACTACTTAGAGGACACTCCTCCTTTTCCTCATCTCACTCAAACATCTTATGAGGAGTCTCTCATGGATAGTCAGCTAAATGAATTGAGCAAGGGAGACAAGGTTAGCGGCGGTTGAGGCAGGTATAACCTGAGGTCCGACAAAAAGAAAGCAACACCTGATATTCCTGAGCAGTCCACTAGAATAGAAAATCCTGCTAACACAGTAGTCGACAGTCACAGAGGTAAGAAGGCTCAACCCCTCTCTCCCACTGTCCACAATCATGTTCCTGAAATAAGATAAATTCCAAAGCTTGCATCTTCTTTTAATTTTGAGCATGAGATTCAAAAGATCAGAATCCCTGTGCCCCTCACCGAGCTAATTAAACATGAAGAATTCAAAAAACGCTTCTCTGAGCTTTTACAGTCTGAAGCCTCATGCCTTCCCACAGACTCCATAAATCTCCAAGATGAAAAGCCAGCAGTTGTCCTAGGTCCCATAGTAGAAGATAGAGATGATTCATCCCCTCCCTTCTACACATCCATGAACATACATGATAAAGTGTTGCACAACTGCTTGATGGATTCAGGGGATTCTCACAACCTCATGCCCAAAACTGTCATGGAAGAGTTAGGACTAGAAGTCACCCGAGCCTATCATGACCTCTATTCTTTTGACTCCAGGAGAGTTCAGTGCCTCAGATTTATTAAAGACCTGGTCGTGACCTTGTTTCAACTGCCCATGAAAAGCCTGGTCATGGATATTGTAGTGGCCGATGTTCCTCCCAAGTTCGGTATGTTGTTGTCGAGATCTTGGATAAAAAGACTGGTGGGAACCTTGCAGATGGACCTCATGTATGCTACCATCCTAGTGTTCGGAGGGGAGCATAGAAGACTATACAGGGAAGCCCAATTGGCCTACATAATCAGTGATGAAGCCAACCCTACCAACCATCCCATCTTTGCCTTGGACACTGATTTAGGCTCCAGTTTACTACAACTCACCCATGCCCCCGAGCCTCCTCTCAAACTCAGAAAGCAACCCACCATTTCCCCTAAAATTCCTCCCTCCATCACCCCCATCTGGAAACTGTTCTTTGATGGAGCCTCTTCTAGGGAAGGCGCTGGAGCTGGGGTGGTTTTTGTGTCACCTGCTCAGGAGACCATATCTCTGTCATACAAATTAGAATTTGAAGCTACCAACAATGTGGCAGAGTATGAGGCTCTTATTCTGGGATTAAGAGCTGCGAGGGAAATGGGAATTCAGGAAGTAGCAGTGTTCGGTGATGCAGAGTTGGTGGTCCAGCAGATCAGAAACGCTTATCAGGCTAAGCATCCTCGACTCAAAAGCTATAGAAATGAGGTGTGGGACCTAGTTGACAGTTTCTTCTCAACATTTAACACTTCATTCATCCCAAGAGAGGAGAACACCTTGGCATATTCCTTGGCTACATCGGCTAGCAATTTCAAAGTACCCTTGCCGCCCAAATTCAGATATGATGTAGAGGTAAAATACAGGCCCTCCATACCTGACAACGTCAAACATTGGAAGGTATTCGAGGATGATCTCGAGGTCAAGAGGTTCTTGGAGACTGTCGAGGAATTCTCAGAAATGCACATTGACCAAGACGCCATCTCAGAGGAAGAGCTCGATGGGGGTAATTTTCTTAATAAAATTGCAGAGCGTGACATTGTACAGCTACCCAACAACCATATTCCCAGAGGACTGGTTCCTTTGGAAAGAATTTTTTATGGAAATGATGTATCGTTAAAAGGAGAAGTCTCAGCGGAGGACACTGGTACTATTCAGTGCAACATTGGGACTGAGGGTGATCCCAAGTATGTCAAATTGTCAAGAAGTCTGACAAAGGAGCAGAGGTCTGAATACATTGGACTTTTGAGGGAATTTGTGGATGTTTTCTCCTGGACGTACGAAGACCTCAAAACATATGACATTTCTGTCACCGAGCATAAAATCCCATTAAAAGAAGATGCAAATACGTTTAGGAAGAAGCTGATACAGATCAATCCTATGCTGCTACCTATCATGGAGAGGGAAGTGAAGAAGCTGCTTCAAGCTCAGATCATTATACCACTGAGATATTCAGAGTGGGTGGCCAACTTGGTGCCAGCAAAGAAAAAGAATGGAGAGATCTGACTCTGTGTAGACTTCAGAAACCTGAAGAGGAGCTCACGGAAGGATAACTACCCCTTGCTGATGATGGAACATATACTGCAGAGGGTGACAGGAGCTTCCAGGATGTCCATGATTGATGGATTCTATGGCTACAATCAAGTCTCCGTTCTGCCTGAGGACAGGGAAAAGACAACGTTCACCACTCCATGGGGCACATTCATGTATGCCAAGATGTCGTTTGGATTAATGAATGTAGGGGCGACATTCCAGCGTGCCATGGATATAGCTTTCATCGGGGAAAAGTATAAATTCATGGTCATTTATCTGGATGACATCACAGTGTTTTCAAAATCTGACAAAGAGCACTGTTGTCATCTCAGGAAAGTTTTCCTAAAATGCAGAAAGTTTGGCATTTCATTAAACCCCAAGAAATATCTGTTCGCCATGAAGGAGGGAAAGTTATTAGGCCACATAGTATCGGCATAAGGAGTCAGAATTGACCCCAGAAGAGTTGAGGCGATACAAGCCTTATCAATCTCGAGGTCCAAGAAGGAGGTCCAATTTTCCTCGGTAAAATTAATTTTCCGAGGAGGTTTGTGCCTAACTTTGCTGAGGAGGTAAAGCTTATAACAACCATGTTGAAGAAAGAGAATGAAGTAAGGTGGACCCCTCAATCGCAACATTCCTTTGAACAAATCAAGAAGGCCCTGACTGAAGCTCCTGTGCTTATCAGTCCCGACTACTCAAAGGATTTCCTTATCTTCTCCTTTGCCTCACCTGACACAATGGCTGCTGTTCTATTACAGACAAACAACATTGGGCTAGAGCAGCCTATTGCTTATTTCATCCGAGCATTGAGGGACGCTGAAGTCAGGTATGACACTATGGAGAAGCAGGCCTATGCTCTGGTAAAATCTCTCAAAGCTTTTAGAACCTATGTCCTGCAGTAAAAAATCATCGCCTATGTCCCCTCAACTGCTATTAAAGACATTCTTATTCAGCCTAACATAGACGGGAGAAGGAGTAAATGGATAGCCAAAATTCTGGAATTTGACCTGGAAATAAGACCCACCAAATTGATCAAAGGTCAAGGTTTAGCCAAGCTGTTGGCTGAAGCAAACTGCCAAGTTTTGGGGATAAGTTTAATAAACGAATTCTCAGGTATTTAGTAGGATCGACTGCCTGACGTAGACCATCAAAGGGAGCCCCCATTGGCTCGATGTCCTTGGTATAAGGATGTAATATACTTTCTGCAGGAGCTGCGGCCTCCAGATGGCCTGCAAAGAAGCAAATCAAGAGCTCTCAAGCTCAAAGCAGTCAGATACTGCCTGATCAATCAAGTGTTATATTGGAAAGACCCCCTGGGGGTGCTTTTAAAATGCATGAGTCCACCAGAGGCCGAGATGGTCATGGCTGAATTTCACACCGGCTTATGTGGAGGGCACCATTTCTGGAGAGCCACAACCCACAAAATCCTCAGGGCTGGGTACTACTGGCCTACCGTGTTCACTAATGTCTGCAAAAGGGTCAGAGCTTGCATCAAATGTCAAAAATTTGCATGAAAGCAGCAGCTCAGGTCTCTGCCATTAAATCCGGTGGTGGTTTTAGGGCCTTTCCAGTAGTGGGGCCTAGATTTCATTGGAGAAATTCACCCTGCCTCCAGTGGGAAGCATAGGTGGATCCCGACTGCTACAGATTTATTTACCAAGTGGATTGAAGCTATCCCCACCAGGAGTATTTCCCACAAGGTAATCATTGGATTCTTGGAGGACCTCATCACAAGGTTCAGCTGCCCAAATAAGATTGTCACTGATAATGCAGTCGCTTTTGGGTCTAAACCACTAGCCAAGTTTTGTGAACAGTTTGGGATCAAATTGATTCACTCCACCCCATATTATCCACAGGGAAATGGTCCAGCGGAATCCTCCAACAAAAGACTAATAAGGATCATCAAAAGGTTGTTGGAAGACAACAAAAGGGCTTGGAATTCAAAGTTGAAATTCACCCTATGGGCTGATCGAGTGACTACAAAGAGATCTATAGGTCTCTCCCCTTTCCAGTTAGTCTACGGAGCCGAAGCCATATTCCCTTCTCAGCTGGCCATTCCCGTAGCGAAGTTCTTCCAGGATTATCAAGAAGAGCCCAATGACATGATCAGAAGGATTCATCAGCTAGTAGAGGTCCAACAGGATAGGGAGCAGACAGTGGATAGGATTTAGGACCATCAACAAAGGATCAAGAAGGTCTTCGATAGGAAGGCCAAGAAGGAGCGGTTCCAGATAGGAGACCTGGTGCTGAAATGGGATGCTCCTAAACAAGATAAGGGCAAACACAACAAATTTGAAGCCCTGTGGATTGGGCCTTTCAGAATATCTGTTATTTTCTCAAATAACATGTACAGGTTGCGAGGTTTGGAAGGTGAATAAGTTTTTAGTAGCCCAGTAAATGGGCACTTTCTTAAAAAATATTTTGTCTGAGCCTCCAGTATCTCCTATGTTTTGTAAATATTGCCTTTTTTGTTCTTTGTTTTTACTTTTGTTTCGGATTAGTAAGTGACTCCATAGCCCAACAGCAAGGCACTGGAACTGCAAAATGAGTCCTTAGAGCATCACAGAGATGAATCTATCCCCCATGGAGCCTAATGTTAGCAACAATTGTGGTATCGGGGAACAAAGGTACGCAGGTCTGCAGGATTGCGCGATAAGTGCCCAAGCGCAACACACAGAAGAAATCTGTTTGGGGCCCGAGTCAAGCAAGCGAGCCTAATCATGGACATGAGAAGCAGCAAAAGAGATCTAGACCGTTCGTCTGGAAAAGGACGCGTGGCAGGAGATCAACGTCATCAGGAAAGTCCTGACAGGGAAACGCCCATCGGGGAACTTGGAGCCATCGGGATATCGCGGATCTTGGGGACAAGTGATTCGTGCACTTCAAAAGTGTGAACCGCAAAACCCCAATGGAGAGTATGGTCAAAGGAATATGGTGTTGGACTAGGGCCTAGTCAAAGGGATAGCATAGAAGGCGCATCAACGATCGGAAAATTGCAAGTCCCGTGGACACAAACATTATGTCATCGTGAACGCCGAAACTCCGATGCAGGGCTTGGCTACGGTCACATGGAGGTAGTGGTCATATGGATCGTGTTTTAGCCGGTATGGGCTAGCTCATAGAGGTGGAACTCATCGCATATATGGTATCAGATTTCGGGAAGCTGGCACCCCTTATTTCTTGCACTTTGAAACTCCGAACCCCGAATTTCCGATAGCGCCCAGAATCGGGCCCACGGATTTGGCGCCTAGTCATCGAGAAGGAGGCCTGGGGAAGGGGCGTTTATGTTTGTCATTCTGCCTCTCAGACCCCGATGACACATATCTTCCATTTCATTATCTTGCACTCTTAGCCACCTCCACCTCAGCCTTGTCAGCTCCGTCCACATTGGCCAGCCGAGTCCCCCTGCAAAAATCCAGCAAAGCAGCAGACAACCAAAGATAGGCTACCACATCTCCCAAATGAATATTTGACCAGATCCTCTCAGGTCCCGATGAATCAGTTAATTCAAATGAGGGAGGTGGGTGATACATCATCTCCTTCCTTAAATAGAAGGTTAGAAAGGAGCGTGTACAGAGGTAGGCTTTCAGTTCCTCTTGACAAAGATCGCGTCTGACAGACGACTGCATGGGCATTCTGCCCAACGTCTGCATGCGTAGCCTAATAGAGAAGCTCCTCAATGTCAAGCATTGAATTCATGATATGATCGCGCCTTCAACGCCTGAGTCAGTTCCAGGTATATGTAGGCATTTTTGCCATTTTGTAAGGAGGGATGGTTGAGCAGAGCTCCCGGTTGTAAAGCTTTAATGAAACACTGATGCTCTGGTTATGTATAGACTTCTGAGACTTCTTGTGTTATGAATGCTAGTTTCTTTACATCTTTGTTGTACTGTGTTAGAGCAGCTCAGAATTGGAGGATCCAGTCGAGTTGTCGCTGTTATAGGATGATGTTGTAATGGATCACTGTAATAGTTACAGAGTCTCTAATTGGTTCCTGTGATTTCCTTAATGTTGAATGACTTGGAATTGGAGGATCTAGTCAAGTATTCTATTCAGTTTCTTGAAGCCCTGAACCAGGAGGATCTTGCGTTCAGAGTTTTTCCCCTACAAACCGCTGTAAGCCTGTTGCCCAGAGCTGTTTGTTCACCTTTCTTACTAAGTCTTCCACCTGCTCATCTTTTAATCAACCCACTGGCTGAAGTTAGGATTCCAGACCTCCTTTGTTATTTACGTACTAGATCTGGTCCCCGATTTAGAGTGATATCTCCTCGAGTCTCTACCCATTTGATCGCCCATTTATCAAACCGTGACATAAAACTGATGGGCATTGGGCTCTGCTCCTACAAGCAATCCAGGGGTGACTTCCAGCGCTAACAAAAGTCATTCTTACAAAAATTCCACCCTTCCTATAGTCCTCTTGCCTTGTACATGAATCTTTATTATTTTCATGGCTGCAAAGCCTATTCTATATTCAACCTTTGCTCCAGATGATTGGTTGGTTCCTTCTCTATTTAACCTGCACACAAGGACAACACAATAACAATCTGGTCAACACCAACAATGCTTCACAAATATTATGAAGCTAGTGACTAGATACTAATGCTATGTCATTTCTTTGTTCTCAGTGTATCCCTTGCTCTTCTGGTGGTCACAAGGCCTTCTCTTGGGTGAAAAATGTGTGCAAGAACTAATTGTAAAACCCTATGTGCTATATCCATGAATAGGCAGACAAGGATGGGATGTTTGTTGGCTTCAAATATTGGTTATGTTTCTGAAGTGCCAAGTCCAAGACACATGGGAAAACTCAAGTGGACTGTCCTTCAATTTCCAGCAAAACAATGTACATGTTGTTGCCTCCACAACTCTGCTTCCAATGAATAAGATTCTAGTTAACTATCTTGCTCATATCGCCAAAACCTGATTTTATTTTCACATCCAAACTGTTAAGTTTATCTTGAATGAATGTGGAACTTGAACTTGAGATTATTCCTTTATTGTCAATGGATTGAATAATGGATGGGTTCGCTAGTCGAATTGCAAGGCTTATGAAGCTTCTGGGATCAATCTAACCTTATCAATAAAATAGTATTCAATTCCTACAAATCATATCTTGCTATTGAAAATTGATGGATATAAGTTATGCTTGGGCTCATCAAAATCACACCTAGCATGTGTTTATTACCACACGAACTTGCATATGGCCTATATATCACACAATTGATAGGAATTATATGTTGTTGCTTAAGTGGAGACACAAATGGCATACATGAAACCAATCTGACTCTATGTAGAATACTTTTAAGAAGCCAAGCCCATGCTACCTTTCTTCATTAAGACTGACATTATCTTCCATCATAATTTTTTATATTTCAAGAGGAAATTTTCCAACAAGAAGATATTTGCAAAGCAAATAGTTGTAAATTTTTGTGCTCACGGATTTCACCCCTCTAAGTGTTCTAAAATATGTATCACATTTCTAGACTTTGCCTTCCAATGAGTATTACCTTTCAATGATAAGAGGGATCTCCCAACAATTTGTTTAAATTCCCAACATTCAAACAAAACACCTAGAGACTAAAAATTTGACTCAGGCAATTGGAATTCCAACCCAATGAATAAAAAATTTCCACAAGAATTAAAATTTTTACTTAAGCAATTGGAATTTTGACCCAACAAATAAAAATTCACCCCATCAATTAAAAATTCACCCCATCAATTAAAAATTCACTCTAGCAATGCAAAATCACTTAGAGAGAGAGAGAGAGAGAGAGAGAGAGAGAGAGAGAGAGAGAGAGAGAGTATATGGCTCCAAGGAAATATAAATTCACCTAGGGAAGAGACCAACGGTCTATGTAAAGGAAAAAGAGTTATATACCAGGGAATGTAATTAGCAACTTAGCGAGAAAGAAACATATTTTTCTTTTCAATCATATATTTCAAATCTCAAACTAAATCTTACGATGGTCATCACATAGATGTTAATGTTCTTCATTTACACACAAAGAATGATTCCACACACCATAAAATAACTAGGCACCATTTAACATGAAGAAGAATAACATTAAACACAATAATTAATCAATGGATACAATAATTTTACCCTAGAAACCCAATTGGAAAAACTAGCTTTGAGTGGGGAGCTTAGTTCTTCATTCTGGTAATCTTTGGTTACATTGCTTTCATGGCTTTCTATGTCTCTTCCTCAGCCAAAATACCCATTGAGAATGAAGGTGAAGGAGGAAATAGGGAGAGTTGGGGGGGTAAGGGGAAGGGCAACAACGATGATCCTATTGGTATATTCAGGGATACTGAGACGGGGGGCGTGCTGAATCAATATCGACACTTTTTCCACTTATAATTGGATTCAAGATATTATTACATTCAAGACATCATTGAAATAAACAACCATGGATACACAGTGCACACAGATTTTATGTGGAAACCCAAATGGGAGAAAACCACATAACACTTTTTAATATATCAGGAGATTACATCCACTGCAAGCACCAACTTCCAAGATTCTCCAACACCAATTGGAAGGAGGCACCAACCCCATAAATTTTCTAGCACCAACTAGAAGGAGGCACCAACCCCCTTGTAAGCACCAACTCACACTTCACATGCACCAACCTACAAATTGAAGACACCAATCTTCCCGAGCACCACTCACCCACCCTTGTTTCAATTTTTTTTTTCTTGAAAAGGTTCTTTACAAGATTCACAAAAGAATTACTAGAGTACACTCTTAATCACACTTTGCAAGGTAAATCCCTTGCCTTATCAACTGCAAAAAGGATGGCTGTATCACCCTAGATATGTAGCCTTCATATGTTTCCTTCTTACCTTCGTTGGATCATCTTCTTAGCATATTCCCTGAGTCATCCTCCTATTTCCAAAACTGAGTCATATTTGGAACAAGATATTCACTCAAGATACTCTTGAAATGTGATTTGAACAGTCCTCCAAATCTAGTCTGATTTTTTCTCAAAGCAATCCTGAAGCTCAACCTAATTGTCCTTCAAATTCGTGCCATAGACATGTCTGGAAATTGCTCTCAACAGGTCTACAATTTTCTCTCAAATTACTCTAATGGATTTCTAAAATTTGTACTGAAGACATTCCTCAAAACTACAACAAACTTGCTTAGATCTTGTTTAAAACTAGCCTGAAAACAAGCCTTAATTTATGTCAAAATAGTCCTGAAAAACTAGCCCTCATTTGCTATGGAATTTTCCTAAGAACATATGTCAAACTTAGCCTTATAATCTCAGAAAGGTTCGACCTTTCTTCCTTAGAAAATTTCAGTCTTACTGCCTCAAAAACTTGCTTGGAACATACTTCAAGAAACTCACAAAATATGATACATAAAAATCACCTTGTACACATATAATCTTCCTTAGAATAGCCTCAGACCTGTGCCTTATTGCAATTTTTTTTTCAGCTTGATATGCCTAACAAAACTTTCCCTTACTTCCTCAGATTTTCGCTGCCTCAGATATCGTTTCCCTCAAGTTTTCACTACCTTAGATCTCAGATGAGAGTCACTTGAGTTGATAACTAGAATGAGGATCCTAGGCGCCTATTTATACTAATTTTGGCACCCTCCTTTTAGCGACGACTTGACCCAAATAAAATTGAATTTGATATTTTAATAATGATTCCAAATGGGGTCGACTTGTAGTTTACTATCTTAATAACATTTTCAATGTTTATTTCATTGGGGGCCGACTTGTACTTGTAAACTTTAACTTTATTTTTCAATTAGGGTCAACTTTTGGTGACTTATATCCCTTGCATTCAGGGCTTATTGACCATATCTACGGGGCTTCTTGACACCATATCTGAGGATTTTTTTCTTGACGTTCTATGGATCTATGGTATTCCTCTAGGTGACTTCAAAGCATCTTCTCATGAGGGCCATGCTTAAAGCTACACCATAAGGGGACCACTTTGGAGATTCATTCAAAATAAACTCATCACTTATAGGGGATTATGGACTTGCTT
>ML787363.1:399260-410019 GCA_009831015.1 Picea engelmannii
TCACAATAATGCAGAAAAATAAACAAAGACACATTCAACATCAATCACATATATGAGAAAGACAGAGACATATAATTCCTGAGGAAACCCATACAAGGTAAAAACCTCTTTTTCTTTATATGATAAGTATTATCTACATTCTTTACATTATCATACATGTGAGCACCAACTCATTGTGAGGCTACAACCTCTGGTTTTGCAAGCTGCAACTTGCTGAGAGCACCAACTCTCTATTTTCTCTAGCACCCACTAGAAGGAAGCACCAACCCCCTGGTTTCTCTAGCACCAACTAGAAGGAAGCACAAACTCCCTGGTTTCTCTAGCACCAACTAGAAGGAAGCACCAAATCCCTGTGTTCAAGCACCCACTTGAACCTTTGAGGACACTAGTCCTCCCTAGAACCTCCCAACCACCCTGGTAGATAAATTCCTTGTTACTAAAACTTATTACAATGATATAAAGTTATTCAATGGCTTACCAGCCTTGTCGTTGTTCTGTTACACTACTCTGTTCTGTCTGCATCAATGTCTTCTGCACACCCCTTGCACTTTCTGTTCTTCTGCCTTTTATACTCTCTGCACCATATCCCTTCAATGCAACCTTCCTCTACTGTGCATTTCTGCCCTGCACTCTGCCTCCTTACTCACCCTTGAATCCTTCCCCACCACAACCACCTTCATCCCTTCTCTTTTTTTTTTTTCACATTCTCCTCATCCCTGTGCTCCTTGTGCATGCAATATTTGCCATGCCTCTGCATGCTCACACCGCACCAAATTCCTCCACAACTTGAGTGCTCTGTCTGATCATCATCGTGACTCTTCAGTTTCTTTGTCCCTTCTCCACTCGTTCAACATCACTGTATGTTATACTGAGATTCCTTAGCCTCTATGGCATTTTGAGACTCTTCGTCTTCTCTGTGAAAGTCGAGCTCACCTTCTCTGTTCCAGTTATAGGCCTCAATGCTCATCCAGCTGTCAATCGCCTCCATGAACATATTCATCCCTCTTGAATATTCCTAGAGACTCTTCACCCCCTCTGTCAATCATCCCGAAGTGTCTTCGAGTCCTCTGGCAGAAACCTGCATCTGTGGTTTTTGGCAGTTACACTGTGTCGTGCTACAGTAGCCCTCTGATCTTGTTCAAATTCACCTGCACCATTGGATTGATTCCAAGGGATCTTGCATTCATTTCAACATTTTGGCTTTCGGTTGTTCGACATTCGTGTGACCATGTGTCACGACATTCCCAGTGGTGATCCCCGAAAAGGAGCTTGGTTGCTCTAGCTCTTTCCTCCATCTCTCACTGATGTGACCAAGGGCTGTGACCACATCCTTATGCATAAGGCGCTTTCACGATTTCTCATTTCATGAATCTAGAGATGAGGCATCTCAACTCTCCAAGTCGCGATCCCCGAAACCCCGAAATGGCGTGGGATCAACGATCCCTATAAACACTTGATCTGATGGCTCAGATCATTTCATGATTTCGACATTCTTGATGTTCAATGTTCTTGTCACTACAAAGTCCCGATCCACGAAACTTCGAAATGGGGTTGGATCAATGGTCCAGATCACATCTTGATTTGACGGCTGCGATTAAGTCGCGATTTCGCATATCGCGATTTCAGGATTCTTGTGGTTATTATTCTTTGACATCTCCAACTCTCGATCCACGAAACTCCAAAATGGACTGGGATCAATGGTCCAGATCAAACCTTGATCCGATGGCTCAGATTAAGTCGCGATTCTGCATATTGCGATTTTGGGATTCTTGTGGTTATTATTCTTTGATATCTCCAATTCTCAATCCACGAAACTCCGAAATGGAATGGGATCAACGGTCCGGATCAAACCTTGATCTGACGGCAAAGATTAAGTCGCGATTCCGCATATCGCGATTTCAGGATTCTTGTGGTTATTATTCTTTGACATCTCCAACTCTAGATCCATGAAACTCCAAAATGGACTGGGATCAATGGTCCAGATCAAACCTTGATATGATGGCTCAGATTAAGTCATGATTTCGCATATCGCGATTTCGAGAGGTTAGGGAACCCTGTTCCTTTGACTCTCCAGTCAGTGAACTGACGATCTTTCCCCACATGTCCTACCTGATGATGGACGGTCCTCCTTCTTTCAGGATTTTGTGAGCCCGCTACTCCTTGCACTTTAAAGAACGTGCAGGTTCTCCTTGATCCGATGATGGTTGGATCCCGTGCTTGGATTTAATGTCTGAGATCTATCCTCCTCTTCAACGCGCTCTTCTTGTCTACATTGATATCTGACAACCATCGGGAATTCTAAATTGTTGATCCAACGATCACGGTTGCTCTTCCCCAATTATCACTGCACTACTGATCATCGTTGTTGTACTCAAGCCATCATCGCTGCTGTACTTTCCATCAATGACAAGCATACGCTACCTGTAAAACATGCCAACACGGAGAACATAGGGGGTTGTAGCCTCCTTCTGGTTGTAGCCAGAGAATTGGGGAGTTGGAGCTTCCCTCAGGTTGTAGCCTGAGAAACTAGGGGGTTGGAGCCTCCTTTCAGTTGCACCTGGAAAACAAAGGAAGTTGGTGTTTCACATGAATGTAATTCTTCAAGACATATAAGAAAAAACATTCTGTGGTTTTCCCCCGATTTGGGTTTCCACGTAAAACACTGGTGTACTGTGTATGCGTGTGATTGTTTAGTTCTTACTGCTTATTATTGGATAATAATTCTACGTTGATATAACATTTGAAGAAAAAGGATTATAATTACGCTATTATTGATTCACCCCCCCTCTCAGTAATCCAACATGCAGTCATGAATTAAAATAAAACAAACCAAAATGCAAACAATAAAGATTAATAAGGTAAGCTTTAATCGATCATTTCAAAACTCATAAAAATGTTTAAAAAATTGAGGTGATGGCAACTACCAAAAGTGTAATCTCTTTCGAAAGTGTTAAATATCAAAAAATTGTGTGTGGATGCCAACAAAGGCTTGCATTCTTCCTTTTTGATGGGATCTATGATGGCCTCTGCATAACTCTTTCGTTCAACTTCTTTTTCTGTCGTCATGGAGCTTGAACCATTCTCAGTATGCATTTTCTTGTATCCTAACCCATGCTTGTATCCTAGACTAGACTTGTCATAGCATGGTATTTGAATACTAATGATTTCCTCCAGTATTTTGGTATTTTTTCCAAAGTTCTATTAGACACCCTTCTTCAAAATTTCCTTTCTTAGTGATACTATTTCAGCTTCCAAACTCTCGTTTATTTTCTCCTTTTCTTCCAACTGATTTTTGAGTGTTTCTTCAATCACTTTGGCTTCTTCCAACTAAACCTTTAAATTTATGATAATCTGTTGGACTTATTTATAGTTTTTGTTAGGGATTTGAGAACCCTCCTTTAGCTTGGTCAATTCTTCCTTTAGGGACTTGCTTTTCTTCCTTTCCCTTATTAGATCACTTAAGGGAATTATTAGTTCTGCCTCAAGATCCACTTCACCTTCTTCTTCATAATCTTCTTTGTCATTTTCAAGGGCTTCTTCTTGAGTTTACATTGCCATAAATAACACTCTTTCTGAGTCACTGTCACTATCATTATCCTCATCAGACGAGGAACTATTTTATCTTGCGTAGAGACTTTTATTTTATTTCTTTTCTTGTCTCCTTTATGATATTTCTTTTCTTTGTTAGGAACTTCTTCTTCATCACTATCTAAACACCTAACATAAGCAAATTTCGAAGAAAAATGACCAATTTTACCACAATTAAAGCATTGTAAGGGAAGCTTATGTTTGTACTTGCTAGTTCCTTTCTTCAACCTCCTCACAAAGTTGGTTGTTTCTTCTTCTTCATCTGAATCATCATTGTAGATGTAGATTGACTTTGAATTTTGCTTATTCTTTCTTGTCTTCTTGGATGCTTTGAAAGTTGCTTCCCTCTTGAATGGATTATCCTATTTTGTTCTCATTTCATAAGATGTAAGTATCCCGTGTAGCTCATCCGTGCTCAACGTAGCAAGATCTGCTCTTTTCTTTAGGGCTAAAATCTTAGAATCAAATCTCATTGGAAGAGACCTTAGTATATTTTGAACAATTACAAAACCTTTAATTTCTTCTCCCAATCCTTTAATAACATTCATTGTTTCATAAAGTCCCATAAAATAAGTTGCAATATATTCATCTTCCTTCATTTTCAGATGTTCAAATTGACCTCTATAAGTTTGAAGCTTGAACCCCTTGAATTTGGCATCTCATTCATAAACATTTTGAAGTATGTCCCAAATTTATTTTGCAGAATCATAATTCATAACCTTGACATATACTGAATCAACCAGGTCACTTAGAATAACATTCATAGCCTTTGAATTGTTTTCATAGAGTTTATTTTCATCTTTATCTGTTGGGGGAGAGTAAGGTGTCTTGTATCCATTTACTAGTGCTTGCCAAACATCAAATCCATGTGCTTGCAAAAATGTTCTCATCCTTCTCCAAAAATGTAACACCCCGGTTCTAACCCTTATGAACTATAATGTATTATGTAAATATGACTTAGGTTGGTGAGTCGGTAAAGTTGAAAAGGGTCCAAAGCGCCTAGGAAATGTAATACTTCATATACATTAATAAAATACACCACTGGTTCTAAGACTGACAAGGACAAAAGAGATAGACACTATGATTCCACGAGAGAGGGGGCTTGAGGGGATAATTCTTTTTATTATTATTTTATTTTAACCATAATTGATTTTATGGAGAAAAGGGGTTACATCAGCTTCTTGGGAAGGAGGCCATGTGGCTCTTGTCTTCATGTGATTTAAACATCCCTTGGGGGTTGTTTTGGGTCTTCTTCCTCTTCTTCCCCTGGTTCATGTTGTTCTCTTGTTCTTCTTTCCTCTTCACTCACTGTTGCTAGTTCGTATACTCTCGGTCTGAGCATGGAAACAAATGGAAGGAAGAGGAGAGCCATTGATGAATGGATGTAATAATTATTGATCATTTCAGGAGGGAATGGATGCATGTGTGCATGAGCTTGATGGAAGTTCAGATAGACTTGTCCACAGTTGCAAGTCCTGAGAGTCCCAACAGGTAGATTCTTAACCAGAAACCCTAGAGTCTTGGAAGGAGATGGATAGCTTGAGGGACTGTGTGGAAAAGAAGGTTGTCCATTATCTTGGGGTTGTGCAGGATGGGTAGAAGAGAGATGGTGTACTTGGATTGTTGTGAGTGTTGAAAGGCATGTGATACATTGAGTGATGAGAAGCTTGTTAGTTATGAGAATGATGACAGTTTATATTGAACTGTCCACAACTGAGAACCTTTGGAGTTTAAGTAGGGAGATTTCCTTACCAGTAGCACTGGAGCCCTGGAGAGAATGGGACAGCCTAAGGGAATGCATGGAAGATAAGGGTGTCTGTTTCTTTGGGTGGTGCAGGCTGAGGGGGAAAGAGAGCTGGAAATTTGAGTTTTGCTGTGTGATTGGGAAACCTGAGAGCTAGTTAGCCAACTGTTGTGTGTTTAGACTTGGCCTAGGACTTGTCCTTGTGGATTCATAGCCCCGGCTCGGGGGTGACCTGCTGTTGAGAGTAAATGAACAACAATGTCTATGGTTGGGTGGAACGTCCTTGGTCTGCAACCATTTGGTGAATATTAATTTCCAAGATAAGTGCTCTCTATGTTTTTTGTATAATGTTATTCCGTTGTGTATTTAATTATCTCTTATATATGTATTTTTAATGTGCATGTCTGCTGATTATTTGTTGTGTATGGCACATTGCTTAATTCTTTATGTTGTAGCCTAGATCTTATCTTATGCATGTGGTGTGCATGCTTCTAACATTGTTGAGAAGTCCTTTGTTTTTGAGATAAGATCAGAGAACTGAGTCTTGGGACTGTAGCGTGCCTTGCCTACAGGTGGTTGGGTGTGTTGCAACCGGATATAGTGGCATAGCCAAGCTTGTGGATGGCTGGGTATGTTATAGTTTGATATTAGAGCTTCTGGTTGAAACACCAGCCCTGTATGGGCCAGGTATGGTGGTCAGAGTCTCATGGTTGAGACCATTTTTTTATGACCTTGAAGTCAAAAATATCAGGAGGAATGGCGCTACAAATTTCGTGCAAAACCTCGAACATCAGAGATCCTTTGTAAGGGATCGAAGGATCGTGATCGTCCCTTTCGAATTCATGAGCGATCACCACTATGGGATCAAGAGGGATCTGGGATCATTGGATCGGAGGGTAGGTGAACAAGGGTCATCCGATGAAGGTGAAGAAAAAGGTTGAGTAGGTTTAAGTCATGACTGTCAGATCTCATTGAAGGGAGATCGATGGTGGGGAGCCATTGCGAAGATCGGGAGGGAAATTAAAGCGTGAGCAAGTTGAATCTCCACAATCCCTCAGGATCATTGATCTTTCTCGATCAACAGCGGATATCGATCCCACTACGGATGAGCATCTTCACATTGCGGAGATCAGGAAGGAAATTAAAGCATGAGAAGGTTGAGTTTCCACAATCACTCATGGCCATTGATATTCATGGTCCATTAAAGCACGACTGTCGATATTGCAAATTGAGGTAAGCCCCCGAATGTTAAGTCAAGGTCACAACTCTCGGTCACATGTAGAGAAGACAGAGCGAACTTCATGCAATTCCTGTCCGTAGATCCAAGCAAGGGACATGTGTCGGCAGATCGACTAGTTCGAAAGTTTGGCGTTCGGGAGAAATGGAATGTGATGATGTGAAATCTCCCGAAATCTCGAAGTTCGTCGACCATTGGATAGAGCGGTGGGTTTCAAGAGTGTTTAGGACCATCAGATCTACCAAGTATTCGAAAGCATGGAGGTCATCTAGAGCGAGAAGCATCGAAGCCAAAGTCAAATTTAATTGTAGTCGTTGGTTGTGGGAGGAGTGTGAGCCGTCGATTTCAGTTCAACGTTTGACTATCCGGAAGGTAGCATGAATTGGACATGGGAAACTTCTGAAGCCCGGAGTCCTGGAGTCTCGAATTTGATTGATGATGCGGCTTATGCCACATGGTAGGGGTGCCATGTGGGGACATGTGTCTTCCATTTTTGGTACCTTTTGGACTCTGATCTATTCATTTTTGAGTGACATGTGGCACATGTGCCATGGGTCCACGTCACCCTGGGTGACGTCAGTGTGCCATGTCAGCTTTGAGAGTATGTGACTCTGGGGGTTTCCAAGTTTCTACCAATGAAATGTGTCGAAGCCCGAAGTTGCGAAGGCATGCATGTCGTTGATCTAAGATTCCTTCGGGACCTTTCTCGACTGTTAGATCAAGCAGTGGAAGGATGGCATAAGAACTTTGACAGATATCACTCTGGGGAGTTGAGTGACTCAAGATTTGAAATGTCCTAGAGTCCTAGAGTAGTGAATTCATGTGGTCTGTTGATCTAAGACCCTCTAAGAGTTCTTGTGACTGTTGGATCCAGCAGAGGGAGAAAAGGTAAGTACTTCAGAGGATTTTCACTACGGGGAAGTGGAATATTTGGGAATGGAAATATCCCGGAGCACCAAATTTATGAATTGGTTGAGCGTCGTCTGTCTCAATGCTTGATTAATTCGTATCCGTTGATCTCGTTGAAGCCCTCCAAATGAGGGCAGGACCGTCCATTCGGCGGGAGATCAAATCTCGACTGTCCATTTTTGCTAGTGGATGTAACACACCGACTACCTAAACAAAAATTTTCCGGTCCTCTGTCGGACTCGAACCCTTAAATAACCAATGAGGTCCAGCGTAAGCTGACTCTATCTCTCTCCTGCTCCATTCCCATGTGATCGTGGGACATGTTCATGGTTCAAGTTGAACGCAACGTCTTTGGTACTTCGCGCTTCAGGCTACTGTAATATCTACACGCTCGACTCTGCAACCGTCGAAGCCCGCCAGGGCTACCATGCATCCCATAGGGATGGATTCCCACGGGGTCAGCGGATGGCCAATAGGAATAAACCTCATCGGGGATAGAGAATCCATCAATGGGAACAAGCCTCGTCGCACGTTTGGGTGTAATACAGGTGGTGAGAGGGAAACACGACATGGTGGACATCATGCCAGGAGGGGCCCCACTTCACACGCCACACTATTCCAGACCCCCCCCCCCCTCATTAAAGGTAGAATGGCAAGGGGGATCTGGAATCCACTGGGAAGACGTTGATTATGGTGAGTAAATCTCGATCATTCGAGAGTTGCATGTCTAATTCGGGACCCCCCCCATTAAAGGTAGAATGGCAAGGGGCTCCAGAATGCATCCTCAGCCGTAGATCTGGATGGGTGGACTCTGGCCATCCAGATCTGCTCGCCGCTTATCCTAAGGCATATTTACGTCCTGGCTTAATTTAACGTCATGTTTTCCACATCTAACGGTAATTATAGACCCTAAGATCCTCCGAAAGAATCTCTTCCATTCATCGGGGTTTATCATCCCAAAAATCCAGACTCTCGACCACAGAGCCCTCGAATTTTCGATAAGCTCTCTTCCGGCCTTAGTCCTTCGTGGCCATGCCTTCTGGCCCATATGACCGCTCTCATAGGACCTCGACTATAACTCCCATTGGGATTTCGAGTATTTCATTGTCGAAATACTCATGCCCTTAGGACTTGCGATTCTCCGGATCTCGACGCGCCTTTTTCCACGATAGCCCTCCTGGCTAGAGGTCTTGGTTCATATGACCGTTAACCCATGACCGCATCTTATCTCATATCGGGGTTCTGGGTTTCGCGTGTCGAAATGCACCAAACCTCTTGTCAACAGAATCCCTGATTTCCCGATCACTTCAATCTCGGCCACACGTCCTCTAGGATGGACGGTCCCGATTCTCTCGAGATTTCGAGACTTTTGATGTCCCGTTTCCTTCGACCTTATAAATGTCGATTTCCCGATTTTTCGACTCTCGTTAGATTTTTGACACCTGTCCCTCTGAACGGATGGCTCGGATTATGTCGGGGTTTTCACCTGGGACTTCCTCGATCTCTTGTTACCAGGCCTCCCGATCTCGTGATTCCTGATTTCCCGAAATGGGAGATCTCACGACACGTGGCCTCCGTCGCTCGGACAACTTAGATCTATCCTGGGGGTTTCCCCCTATACACTGGGGTCTTCCCCCTCGGGTAACTCCGAATAGATCCAACGACTGTCGGGTTTTCCAGTCGAGATTTGATGGCTCAGATCGGCTCCTACCCGAGCATTCTTCCATGACTACCTGGACGTGGAAACAAATCAACGGTCCAGATATTCTCATGGACCTTGGGGATCTACGATCCGGAATTCTTCGTTGCCCATGAAGACACAAAGGACAAAGGGGTAAGGCCATTAACATCCCTACCTTTTCCTACCAATCTAACGGTGGTGAGTGACCACAGATCTCCCGACGAGATCTCGTCCGTCGGTTCGATACTTTGCCCTTATGTTGTCACCTCGGGTTTTCAAGAGGAGCGTTCCTCCTCGTGCAGGTTTACTAAGGTCTTACACCTTCATCTTCTCCTCCCCAGTTCTTCATGGGATTTTCAAGGAGGGTATCTCTATGAGGATATTTACCTAGGGTATTGTCTGAGGCAGGTAAGGGTATCGTTCTCTCGAGAACCAGACGCGAAGTCTAAATTAGATCAGTACGCATATAAATAACGATTCATGAGGACATAAGCCATACGTAGTCTTTTCATACAAATATACAACTACTATTACTGATCATACCACCATACAAACATTCTTATAATGAGATCATTCATAGTTTATGAGCATATATGTCATCATATAAATTTCAAGATGCCATATGAACAAAAAAATTATCAGAAGTAACTTCAGAAGTGGGAGCAACTGCTGAGAGGGGTGCTCGTTTCCACCCAACCGTAGGCTCAACGACTCCCAACATATTTACCACTAGCCACCCCCGAGCTAAGACCACGATGCTCTGAGACTGCGTCTCTCTGTCTGCCAGTGACCAGGAGCGAAGGTTGCAATCCTCCCTCTCTGCTATCACTCACTCTACGTAATGCCAGAGTTCCCCTCACGTCTCCCCTCAATCGCCTCTGCCATACACCTTATCCTCTCGCGAGGTTGTGTGGCGCGATTTTCCTCGCACTGATCAGGCCTGACGACTCTATGGATGGGCGTTTCACCATCCCATCCCTCATCAATCCATCCGCCTACCAGTCTGTGAGCCATTAATTTTTAGGGCCAGCGAGCCGCTTTTGGTTCTCCGGGCCAGTGGAGTCCAAATACGGTATTAAATTCTCGGTGGAAGTTAACGCCACCTTTTCAGGTGCCTTCCACCACCATCGTGGTATCTTTTTATACACATCCCCTCATCAGCAGTCCTGCAATAAATTCAGAATGTTATTCACATTCATTTACCTCTTCCTAAAGGTCCATTTACATCACATATTCACATTTATGAGTTTGCCATAGTTCTTCGCCAGTCCAGTTCTATTTACAAGTTGGGGGGAAACATGGTGTTACAATTCCCTCCCCCTTAAAAGGAACATCGTCCTCGATGTTCTTATCTACTAGCATGACTTGCATGTACAGAAGTAAACAAAATTGGATGTGCCAATTTCATGGCATCTTCCATCTCCCATGTAGCCTCATCTGGGACAAAATGTTTCCACTGCACCTTGACCTGTGCAATGGTTCTGTTCCGGAGAGGGGTTTCCTTTCTGTCCAGTATGCATTGGGGTTCTGGTAGAAATTCTCCCTCCGGTTCCACCTGGATCACAGACCAGTCAATTATATGATTAGCATCATGTACATA
>ML787364.1:0-12766 GCA_009831015.1 Picea engelmannii
AGAAGGATGAAAGCTACAAAGATTATTCAACTAGAGGTGTATAACAACATTGTGGAAAATCACTGCAACATTGTATGGAAAATTTCGAGGAAAAATGTACTCCGAGAAGCATATTTAGATAAACATTTAAGTCTATCAGGTTGTCTAAGGACCTCGAGGCATGCAAACATTTAAGTTGTCAAGCCTATTGGAGGACCTCGCGTCATGTAAACATTTAAGTTGTCAGGCCTATTCAAGCACCTTAAAAAAAGTGTTCATACATTTCAATACAAATACATGTGGCAAGTAGATTATAAACTTTGTAATTATCAATCACTATAAACCTTGGATATCTAAACATTTCAATATGATTAGTACAAATAAAAAAAACACCATATATGATCTAAGACAATGCTAGCAGAAAAATGCTAAGACAAACATTCAAACTAATGCTAGCATTAATCCACCTTCAAGCAATGTATAAGAAAAATATATGATTCAAAAAGACTATAGACGATGAAAATGTTTGGATATGCTATCATATAAAACATTGGGAATAGCGAAGCCGACAATAAGACCTCCAATCTGTTATACAATTAGATCACTACATATATGGTACTTTTTATTATATAAAATTCAATGTTTTTAGTTCCCTAGCTCCAACAATAGATATTATGCAAACATTTGTGGTCAAATGACAAACTAATGTGAGATCAATGAATTATCGATGCTATTGTCCCTCTATGTCTATGGCAGGGACTAATAATAAGAGCTCCATTATATTAATAGGCGATGAGTTTTTACATCTAAAAATGAAAAATCCTAATTCTAAATATATGTTCCTATATTAATTTGGAATTTCAAAATTAAAATAAATTAATACTAATTTATTATATTTAAAATTGGGTTAATTCATTTTTCAATTTATTACTAATTAATCTTACCTTAATTTTATATCAAACTATTTTTTCTATTCAGAATATTTTCCTCTTGGGAATTCTAAAATTGAAAACCAATTTAATTTAAATTAATAAAATTTCTTAATATGTAGATAAAAAAGAGAAAAGAAAAATCCTAACTTTAAATATATATTTTCTATAGGACTTTATAGGATTTCAAGAGTAAAATAGCTGCGACCTTCATATTAAATTGTTTTCTCACTTTAATGTCCATTTATTGGCATACTTTCTCAATCACTTTTAATTTATATGAAGTAAATTTTGTATCTCACGAACTATTTAATTCAATTCAATGGTACTTGTGATGCTCGTCATAAACATTGAACCTTCAAAGAATCTAACCATATATATCTTTTACGTGAAGAAATGTCTTGTACTAAGTGTGAAAGTGAAAATTGGCCAGCTCCATCTAGCGAGAGTAGTCTGAATATGTCTTTAAAATCTGGTATTCTCTCATGTTTGACTTCCAAGGATTTCAAAGAAACGGGGATGAACAGCCTTCATTTTTAACGAGACAATTTTGGAAGGACAACCATCACAAAGGCTTGTTTCAACTACGAAGGACATTTTTATCAACTAAAAAATCAATTACATGCTCATTACAAATTTACAAGAGGTTTAGTGAGGATACAATTCAGATCACACTTTCCCATTTGTAAACATTTTGTCGCCAAAAGCTTCAACTTCCTTCAATCTTCTTCTTCTTTGATCATCAAGTAGAATCAGAAAAATCTCCAAGAAAGGATGCCTCCACTGTAGGATTGAAAATAAGAGATGAATAGGGGATGCCTTTAGCATAAACATGCTACCCATGTCATGGATAGAAATGACAATATCTAGTTGAATAGGTCATTGGATAATCATTTCTCCTTGGTTTGGAGGTGCAAGCAACTCCTCTTTACCTTTGACCTTGACCCTTCAATATTTCTTCTTGGTTGTTTGGTTCTTGGAATGGAGTTTTGGCTGAAGCCTCCAAAATTTGGATTTCTAATGTCTAATCAATCAATCTAGAATACTATAAATATTTCCTACATGGGCTTCTAGCCTTTCTAGGACACCAAAAATTTCTATCATTATGACTCATTTTCTTACAATAGAAACAAACCAAATATACTATGCCATACATTTTTGGATTATGATGATACTTTCCATATTCGTTGCTTGGTACTCAAGAGTTGGATTGAATCTAAATGGAAGAATCATCACTTTGTTACTCTCTTCCAAGCCTCTACAAGAATATTTGAGTGTGTTTCTCCATGCTCCTTTTCCAACTATCTTTTCTTTCATTAGAATGTTTTTTTTTCAAGTTCCTCTTACGTTGATGAAGGTGGCTTGAGCTGAAATTATTATAGCTTCTTGTGTACTAAATCTTAGGAATTCATGTTTGGGCATGTATTGAGCTATAATGAGGATCGTAATCTCTTGGACTTCCTTGCCTAGACCTTGGACATTATAGCCCATTTTCCTCATGATATTGGAATTGATTCCTCTAGTGTGTTTTTCAAAGTCACCAAAGGTATCTTGAGGAAGAATATTTGAAGGTGAGTTTACCGAGTTTGAGTCTTTTATGGTGTTTCCTTGCACAATGGCAATAGACGGGTATTTCTTGGTCTCTTGGATAGTTGTGTGTAGCCTCGTTAAGGCCTCTTCCTTCACTTCCAAATCTTGGTATAGCTGAGAAGTCACTTTGATGAACCTTTCCTCTTGCAAATTATCTACCTGAGTGAATTTATCCCCTAATTGCAAGAGTGAATTTTTCTCTCGTTCAATAATTTTCTCATGGTGGTGAATGAGTCCTAGGTTTTGGAAAGTTATTTTTCCATGTCATCCTCTTTCTACCTCCAATACCAAGCTTCGTCTTAGATATTCCTATTGAAATCTCTCAACTCTTCTATATTCTCTCTTAAGGCCTTGAAATGTGATTTGCTTCAAGGTATTTAACAAACTTACTCTGATACAATGTGACTTGTAATTAAGGGATTGAGAATCCACATAATTCACCAATATAAATGATTACCGTGGAATGTAAATGGTTATAGCTATGCAATATTTAACAAATTTACTCTGATACAATGTGACTTGTAATTAAGGGATTGAAAATCCACATAATTCACCAATATAAATGATTACCGTGGAATGTAAATGGTTATAGCTATGCAATTTGGGTTCACTCGCAAAATAGTTGGAACATTATTTAGACACTTTGAATTGAGAGTCTTGGAATCCATTAGATCATGTCAATGAATGGGAAACATTATGGGTAAAATGCCAAATTTTGCAGGCTTGAAGGGTGTTTTAATTGACTCGCTTTCGATAATTCATCTTGCATAAATAAAAACATCCATGCCCAGAAAATTAACAAATCGATTGACTATACAAAAAATGGGATTTTTTTTTGTATGTAATGTATATGATTCTAAGCATTGAAGATGTTTGGTTGTAGCAAATTATTAAACACCACACTCACTAATACATAAACTCAGTGAATCGAATAAATGAAGGTTAGGATGTAAAGTTTGTATGATAAAAATTTAGAGATTATTTCAAGATAGGGCCTAATTCACCACTTAGTACATCTCTTATCTTTGTCACCTTCTATATCATAGCTTCCTCTTCCATATCCATAAGAATCATTCATCATCACATCATCTTGAGGAGCCCACACCCAATCACCTCTATTGTGTATATGTTCATGTGGGTGTAGACAATGGGAAACCGACTCATACATGACACAATTAGTGTTAAATCATTAATTCAACTGAAGTCCAAGTCACTTAAGAATTCTTTTTAAATCACTAATTTAATTCAATTCCAAGTCACTTAAGAAATCTTGAGTTAAGGGAACTCGTGAAGTTTGCAACTACTAACTAGAACAAATTATTCAAGAAATTAAAGACACCATATACACAATAATGATTAAAAGTACCATGATTAATAGATCCATTGCATATTCATTATGCTTCAAAAATAGATTTCAAAGTGTGGGTTACTCACGTTTAGAAATCTCATGCATTGTTACTCACTAGAAAAAAAGTTGTATATGGCCATGAATTAAATAGACCATCTCTCATCGTGTACAATATCATTGAGTCATTCTTCCTTCAATATTCAAGTATGTTGCACTCTTCAAGATCTCTTCTCTTCCCTTCAAGCTTCCCAAGTTTTCTTTATATCTCATGTTTATGTCCTTCTTCGTTACTTCTTTCATTTTTAATGGGATTCCTTTGGAAGGCTAACCATCACAATGATTTGTTTCAAATTCCAAGGACATTTTATCAACTAAAAAAAAGTTACATTCTTATTATAAATTTACAAGAGGTTTTGTGAAAATCCAATCAAGATCATTGTAGGAGAATGCTATTCCCCTCTCTTTGGAAACGTGATCCTAAAAGAGCTTCATACATTTTTCAAGGATTTGCTCTATAGATCATTTGGAAGGAGTGTAACCATTGCATATTTAGGTATGAGCAAGGGGAGTAGAGATATTATGGGTGGAAATTTTGCAAACATGTAAAAGAGACTATACAATCCTTCCATTGGTCAAATGAAAGAAAAAAAATGTTCTAACATGGACTAGATAATTCTCTCTCCCTCTAGGGTGTTGATCCTACAAGTATAGTAATGAAATATCCCTCCTCTTCTCCTCAAGCTACATATATAGAAACTTGGTCTTCCCCACCATTGGACTTCATAAATATTAACTTTGATGGAGCCTGAAAAGGAAACCTCGACCCATTAGGTGAGGGGGAGTATTCGAGGACTCCTCTAGTCATATTCTCACGTTGTTGATGGGATTCATGGTAGTAGAGATAAAAAATGCACCATAGTTGATATCTTTGGAAAGTGGCTTTAACATTGCCACAACCCATGGATATTACAAGTTGGTATTGGAAGGGGCTTCCTTCATATTGGTGAATGATATCAATCAATTGTTGAATGGAACCCAAGTTGATAATATTACACACAATTGGAGGCTCTTCTTAGGTTTGTAAATAATTTCTAACAACATCTAACTCATCCCATTCTCATCCCCTTACGTGTAAAATATAAAACAAAGTGTCTCATGGATAGACTAGCCAATGAGGGAATTCTACTGACCACTTAAGATCTAGATGTAATCTAGGATAACATGGAAGAGACAACCCTAAAGGAGAATTGTGTTTGCATTCATAGATTAGATATGGAACCCCCATATATGGCGTTGTGGAAGTGCATTGAAGATGTGATGGATGATTGTCTCATTTTGGAACAAGTGGTAATTGGTTCTCATAATGTCTAAGCATGAAAATGCAAGGCTATCCATAATGTCTAATAAATCAATTGACAAGGTAAGGACAATGAAGGTTTCCAAAGTTCGTCTCTTTATTCTATTAAATAGATCTCCTCTTTTCACGAGAGTTATTCCTCCTCCTATAGAAATAATGGATTGAAGTGGGATAGACAGTGATAACACCATTCGACCTAATATTGTTACGAAGAGCCAATTAACTTTTGATGAGAACTCTAATGGAAGGTTATGGAAGGTTGATTTTGGAAAAGTATTTGATCTATCTCTCTAGTCTTTGTTTTTTTTCTTCTTTGTAGTTTTTGAAGCCTCATTAGCTCAATATGGCATAAGAAACTGCCTAATCCTCCTTGCAACCCCACCAACTTGCTCTATGGAATACACCATCTCCATTCATATCCTATAGATTAAGGGGGTTTTATTTTTAGTGAGAGGGGTGGGTTTCCTAACTATTTGTGGGAAAGGAACAAACTTCATGCAATCTGATTATATTCCTTGCTTTGAATTATGATTCTTCTTTCTTGCTAAACTTTGTGATAAGTTGGGAGGACATTGAGGAGAGAGTTGGGAGTCACTTTACTCGGTCTTCAAACATCTCTCGACTATTTGTCAATGGTTTTTATAAGGGACATAATTGAATATAAAATATGAAGGGACAACATTTAGAGATAAATTTGATATTGAGGGTTAGCAATTCTAATGCAGCGAGAAGGCGTAGATAATGGGCTCCCAAACTATCAAAGGAATCGATAAAACAAGTGAAATGAGATCCCAAACAAAGCCTATGGAAGCTACAATGAGATACAATATAATGTTGACAATAAAAATCAAGGAGGGTGTAGAGTAGAGAGAAAATTTAGTCAAAGAGAATTGTGGCAATAGCTCAACTAAAAAAAAGATACAATATAATGTTGACAATAAAAATCAAGGAGCATGTAGAGTAGAGAAAAAATTTAGTCAAAGAGAAATGTGGCAATAACTCAGCTAAGAAAAATCAAGTAAAGTTGATGGAATATATTCCGAATACAAGGTGTTCATGTAGCATGGATACCAAATATTTCAAGTTTTTGACATATAATTGAACAATAAATCCTTCATAGCTTAGGTGGTGGAAGAAAGAGGTATGCAACACAAATCCATCTTGGAAAAACAAACTTCTTAGATCGCAAATATGAAGATTACTAAAGACAATTTTGGGAATGGAAGTTGTTGCATAGGAGAAAACTTAGGAGGATTAAGACCTAGCTATGAAGGTCAAAGCATACACCAATCTAAGTATACATATATGTAAACTTTCACCCAAAAGAAGAGGACTAACAATACTAATGGTCTCAATCACTAATCTAAGTTCCTTTTTCTCAATCCTTTGTGTAAACCATTAGGTTGGAAATATCCTTTAATCTAAGTTACTTTTTCTCAATCCTTTGTGTAAACCATTAGGTTGGAAATATCCTTTGTTTTTTTTGGGAATTAGATTGTTGATTGACAATTTTTTTTGTTTAAGAATAAAATTTTGTTAGGTCCATATTGAAATATCTGATCTCCTATCTCCTAGAGAGCTATATTGATATTATAAAAAATTATGTTAATAGTGGAGAATTTAATATAGAAAATCATCATAAATTTGACAAATATAAAGTGGATTTTTTTTTAAAAATTTGTCTACTAATTATTATACTAATAACTAAATTTAAAAAACCAACACATACAATACAATAGTGTTTTTTCTATATTATTACTTTATAGATAAATACATTATTAATGACCTATTATCTAATAAAATTAAATTCTATTCATATCTGATAGACTCTCTAAACAAAAAGAAACAAAACCTACACAAGATCTTCCCAATAAAAGGTTCTTGTACAACTCTAGATTCCAAATCTTTAATTAAAGGTTCTTGTACAACTCTACATTCCAAATTTAAGATGGTCTACTTATAATGCATAACAATACCTGCCGCCATTGTCCAGGTAGGTTTTATTAATAATAAATGTAAAACACTCTCTAAGATATGGCTGTAGTATATTGTGGCTAATCCATGCCGGTACTTATCAACACTTGTGCCCCTAGTAATCCTAATTGTAATGACATGTTTCTATATTAATTAGGAATTTTAAGATTAAAATAAATTAAAATTATTTTATATAATTTATTATATTCAAAATTGGGTTGATTAATTTTTAAAATTTATTAATTATAAATTTTATCTTAATTGTTATATCAAACTATTTTTTCCATTTAGAATATATTTTTTGGGGGGGGGGTTTCTAAAATTGAATTTTTTTTTTATAGGATTTTAAGATTTCAAGAGTAAAATCCCCTAGATGGGGTTACATGTGGTGTGCACATGTGGATACTCGGGTAGTTAAGGCTCCTTGTTACCATTTTCCTTTATTGTCGAGTCCATATTGCTAGTATTTGCTTCTGTTAAGGTTCAATGCATTGGGTTGGAATGGCAGTGTCAATGGTGAGTTGGGTTCGGTTCAATGCTCATTAACTAATAATTCATGGCATTCAGAGCCATCAATTCCTTCATCCTCATGTTGATTTCTCTTGTCGCAGGGTTTTGTCTCTGGCATTTGGCTTTAGTTCACCATCCCATCCTCGTTTCTATGCTCCACGTCTACAATGCCTTAGTAATTCTTCCTCCATTTCTCTCTCTCACGTCTGTCCACCCCACCCTCTTTTTCCTCCTCCATGCGCTTTTCCTTGTCATGCCTCGCTAGAGAGGTAAGTCGTGACATGGGCCAACCTACTATAGTTTGTTCGACAAGCACAAACCCCCGGGACCAACCTCTCTCTCTCCTCTTATAGGTGGTAGCTCGATCACTTACCCTACTTTGACCAAAAATGGTATGAGGCAGCTCAATCGGAGCTCTGTCCATCTAATACAGGTCATCTCCATAGAGGTTGTCTGGTGGAAGAGGAGATTCCTCCCAACTGGGAGGAAATTATGCCAAATTTGTTGAATACCACCTTGGAGCAGCAGTCAGCTACACGTACCATCACCCCTTTGATTTTTCCAGAGCCAGTTGAGGTAGACTGCATGGTTGAAGAGGAAATCGCTCCTCCGATGGAGGATCCGAATAAGAATTATGTCGTTGCTAAGAATGAGGACCCTGGAATAAATTGGGACGAAGGCTAGAATGAAGACAATGCATAAGAGTATGCTCACCCGAATCTCAGCTCTTGCAAGCTCATGGAAGACCGCTTGGTCTTGATTTTCGAGATGCAAAAGGATTTGGGAGAGAAGATGTATAACCAACAAACCCTTAGCAAGCACTTGGATGTCCTATATGACTCCCTATCAAGTGAGCCTGCAAAAAGTCGGTGCTCGACTTGTTGTCAACCATTTTCCTTCAAGATCCACCAGGATGGACGCTCGGATCCGCCTCATGTCTAGTCTCCTTACTGTTTTTTTCTCTGGTTTTAATGATAAGTTTTTTTTGCTGGTCTAGGCACTCACTCAACACCCTCTTTGGTTTCCACGCTTCTCGCAGAATAGGTGGCAAGTCCCTATGTTCTCTAAGATAGACGTCCTATTTGAGTCTGTGAACAATAAAGTTTTGATGTATACTCACACATGTGTAGCTTTTGTTAGCCCAATGTAATACAATACTTTTTATTTAAAAAAAAGAAGATTTCAAGAGTAAAATAACTAGGATCTTCATATCAAATTATTTTCTCACTTTAATTTCCATTCATTAGCATACTTTCTCAATAGCTTTTAATTTATAATTTATAAGTAAATTTTATATGAAGTGGACTAACTAGAAAGCAATCTTCCCTCTCAATTACTTTTCTACACTTTTAAATTTTAAGCAAATCTAAAACTCGCATCAATTCAATTAGACTACTCCAATTTTGTATCTAGGAAGTATTTAATTCAATTCAAAGAAGTATTTAATTCAATTCAATGGTACTTGTCATGCTCGTCATAAACCCTAAACCTTCAAAGATTCTAACGATATATATCTTTTATGTGGAGAAATGTCTTGTACTAAGTGTGAAAGTGAAAATTGGCCAGCTCCATCCAGCGAGAGCAGTCTGAATATGTCTTTAAAATCTAGTATTCTCTCATGTTTGACTTCCAAGATTTTCAAGAAACAGGGATGAATAGTAAAAGAAAAATTAATAATGATTCCTATAATTAAGAGAAGTAATAGAAAAGTAATTAAGAGAACGTATAGAAGAATCCGTCGAACCATTAAAAACGTTATAGCATATAGGAAAATGTCAAATTTCACACTGTTAAGAAATCAGAGTGAAAGAATATAATGTCTTTACGTAATACAGAACACACTGAAATCAAGTTCCCAGTCGTCTGCAAACACGTGCTTCTGTGTACACCCTCCCAGTTTTGCAGAAGTAGCCTTTATCAGGAGAACAATGTGCATCCTCTGAGCAAACGCACAGTCCTTCTAGAGCACATCCATCCTTCCATATGATCACTCCCGCCTGTCCTATTCCTAGAACACCATCAGTCCACTCATTCGATAAGAGTCCCTTAGGATCGTATTTGTTTTTGGATGCTAGAAACGCCTCGTATTTGTTAAATTTTTTCATCACTGCATCAAACGCAATGTTTCGGTTCTTGCCCCAGTGAGGCAGAGCTCCATACTTCACGAGAGCCATTTGTTCAATTTCCTCCAACACATCTTCATACAGTCGGGGAGTGTTCGCATCACTGGCTCGATAGTAAGTAATATCGAAGTCTACTGAATCCTCTTGTTTTCCCAAATAAGCACTTGAAGCTTTTACATAACGCATCAGAATACCATTGTACAGTTCAATTCCACACAGGCTGGTCGGAATCATGTCCCGAAGCTTCTTTATGTCAAGAAGAAATGGTTGGATCTTCGACACGCCCACGCTGAATCCAGTCTGAAAGTAGAATAAGCCTTTGATTCGAGGATCCCATCCACACGCTGTCAGCAGTCCGTCCTCTGGGCCACTAAGACACGAACCAGCAGATTGCATATTATTCTGATAACCAATCACTGGATATCCCCAAAAAAAGGGCTCGCTGTTCTCAAGTCCTGTGCCTATTTCAAGAATGGTAGAAACCTGAATGTCTGATAGAACGCATTTTCCCTCTGCGTTGTTAGTGAGTTCTTCGACCTCCTCTGCACGTTCAAAGAGAAATTGAGAAAAGTTAATTTGATTATCTCAACCACAGGTGATACTGATATCGACATGTGTGTCAGTTTCTGTGAGTATCCATGCTGGATTCTCTTACCTGCTTCCCTGGCAGTAGCTAGAAGAACTGACAAAATAGGGCGAAAGCCAGTGAAGTCGTTTACTCCATCCCCAGGCGTCGTAACAGACACTCGGTCGTCCACTCTATAAATGGCCTTTCGCTGAGCAGGGTACCACGTAACATCTGCGAACTCATGCTCCAGGCCAAACAACAATATCCCGCTTTCGAGATCGAAGTCATCTCTCTGAATGTTTGTGATGGATCGCTTGAATAGAGGTTGTAGTTGGAGGGTTACCTGCACAACACGGGCAGAGGACCGCAACATTAGAATTGGCCTGGAGAAACACGACGCCTGACTCTCTACCGAAAAGGTATGCGAGTTCTATCGCCCTGGTGGACGTGAACATGGATATCGTGGCCAATTAAATATTAGACATGGATTTACGAACCAAACTCATTTGACTTAAAGTGGTGTAAAATTTTCCCGTATCTTTATATTTTATTTTTAATCCGTATATATTTATCATCAAATCTTTGAGTTAAGGTGCAAAACTTCCACAAAGCTCTAAATTTCCTTTTATTTTTTTTTTCCGATTTTTCTTTTTTTCATTTATTGAGATTTAAGGTGCAAAACTTCCACAAAGGCACGCACACCAGCTTTTCCTGTAAAGCTGGTGTGGGTGCCTTTTATCTATTATTATTACTTACTGGCTGGCTTATAATACATTAGTTCAGTTATGCCTGGCTTTCAATATACCTATGTTACGCCTTACTTTACTTATTCTTTTTCTTACTGGCCCCGACATTAAATATAAAGATTTAATGAAAAAAAATTGAAATGAAAATACAGATTAAGATTGTGTCTCAATTTTTTTTAGTGGTGTAGATAGATTGATAAGTGCCTTGTAAATGAAAGAAAATTTGTTAAAAAAAGGAGGTCTCAAGTTTGATTCACTGGGATTTACTTGTGTTCCATTTTTACAGGCTGCCTCAAGCACTTGGGGTTATAGTGGTAAAAGTGAAAATTAACAGGATAGTCTAGTTAATTTAAAACACTTAATAAAGTATTGATGTTGTCTGGTTGTTTTAAGAAATGATTTTTTTCACTAGAATTTGAGGATATAGATGTACACGAATAATTATTTTTTTTTCAAAATCCATTTCTATGTATGCTGAAAAACCATACAAATATACCCTAAAAAAATACTAGTTTCTTAAAACTTTACCCTACAACTATATTATTAGTGAATATCAAAAACGAAAAGAAAAACGAACCGGACTTGAAAGTCAAGATTAATGGCATGGAAAGGTAACCATGGGCTAGTAGGGCAGCTTCTCATCCATCAGAGTAGAATTGTAAGTGATGTACATCCGAATGGAATAGTAAGAAGCACTAACGACGAGACTGACTTGAAAACCAGAAACCCTAAGTGGTAATGTTAACAATATCCTCGTCGAAGATAAAATCATCGTAAATCTTTTGAATGAGAAATTTTCTTACCGGTATCATGAGCGACGCCATCAAAATCTGAATGGACTATAAAAGCTTTCAGAAAAACTCGTTCATGTTAGTTGGCCAGAAAACTGATGGACTGTGAAGCCATGTTCTCTTGGTCAATAATCTAGAGTACATACTAGGTTGGTAAGAAAAGTTACCTCATCCCTTGAAAGTTACGGTAATTTAATGAAATAGTAATTCTCGTGTGAGGACGTTTCATCGCATCATGAGGAGCGTATACCGACTACCCGCGTAGACTAAATATGAGAGGAAATAGTAATTCTCGTGTGAGGACGTTTCATCGCAAAGAGAGTTATAGTAGAAATAGCTTGATCAGCAAATCGAAGTTCAAAGAATGAAATTAGATTGAAATATTTATTCTCAATGTTTAATTTTAATTCTTTAATCCAAAGCGATTATATAAAAGAATACAGCAAATGAAACTTTTTTCATTTGACTCAGTGATATTTGGAATGCCCGCTATAAATATCCCTGCACAATATTCACAATGTATCTTAATCGTTCTCTACATATCAATTACTTATCTAAACGTCCATCATAAAATGCCTATTAGCGTGCATAATCAAGATTTGTCCCATAAATTCTGAACGTTGCAAAATAAAATATATCATGTCATTAAGGGAATAAGCCATCAGTACCTGGGAAATAACTCCGAGAACCCCCAGTGAAACCTTAGCTGCATTGAGATCCTCGTCTGCCTCAGTGAGGTTCACAACTTTAGCATATCCCTCGCCAGGGGAAGCAGGGACTACTAATCTCATCGCCACAACATATTCATGGACAGCACTTCCCTTCCCAAACAGCGAACTACCGTGAGCACC
>ML787364.1:12866-43114 GCA_009831015.1 Picea engelmannii
TATACCCATATTAGATCTCATTTTCAAAATATTGATCACACTACCAACCTTCCTAACCTCTTAACTCAACAAAAGTATGGTGATCTTGGAAAGCTTCTCTTAATGCTTTTCGAGCACAGAAACAAAATTCTAAAGAATCACAACTAATCACTTACCCTCTTAAGGTCCGATAGACCAATTAGG
The DNA here is from genome assembly GCA_009831015.1 of Picea engelmannii. Classification (NCBI taxonomy): domain Eukaryota; kingdom Viridiplantae; phylum Streptophyta; class Pinopsida; order Pinales; family Pinaceae; genus Picea; species Picea engelmannii. The sequence goes on from ML787364.1 coordinate 13,050, forward strand.
TCTTAGTGGACGTTAATCATCATCATCATCATATTTGGTATTCAAAAGGAATATTAATAACTAAAAAATATTTCAATAGAGTTTATAACTAAAGCATTTCAATATCAATTTTATATAAAATACCTATAGATAGATGTGTAATTCCATCCATGCTCAACATAAAGTTTCAAAAAATATTAATAACAAAAAAATATTTCAATGTTAGCCATAACTAAAATATTTCAATGTTAACAAAAAATAAAATATTTCAATGTCCACTTTAAGTAAAGTAATTCACCCGAATGGGGTGCCACCTTCTCAGGGTTCGAGGACACTTGGCACCGGGCAGCGAGGGGAGTTATTAACCCCGAATACCAGCCGAAGGACATTAACTCCCCCAAGGATCAAACCATGAGAATAGTAATGGTAGTGCCCCTCGCTGGAATGGCTGGGTTAATGGATGCACGAGCTGGCTAGACCATGCATACCAGGTTTGAGCTGGCCATCAACTCGGCTTCAATGGAGGTTACAGCTATCAACTTAGGCTTCAATGGATTCAACCGGTCTAAACAGGCTCTTGCCCTGGTGTTTTATTCAATTTCTTATCTACTCGGGTGCACTCCTCTTGTCCAACTCTTCGTTTCTCCTATTTTTTTCCGAATTACCACTCTCTGTAACACTTCTTTGTGCACCAGGGACCTCTCACCCAGTTACAACACCCTCAATTCGCCTTTCTCTCTCAGTGACCTCAAGCATCCTCTCAACACCTCCGCTTCCCCCCACTCCCCTCAGCACCCTCCATCATCCTCCATTCCTGTAACCCTCCACCTCCACGATCCATATAGCATGCCTCAGGAGAGGGGAAAATCCAGGAGGGGTTCTCGTTATTACATCAACCTCTCCCAATCCAGTAGGCTCACCCCTTCCCAGCAAGCTCTCATTGCGCACTTTGCGAGCCCTCCACAGACTTCCCAGAGAACACAGGAGGCTCTACAGTCGGCTCCTCTCCAATTCCACAACGTCATCTCTGTCAAAGTGGAAGCATCCTCCTCTAGAGCTCACTTCCCTTCGTCCTTTCCTTCTTCGCTCACTGGCCTGAACTTGGTAAAAGAGCAGGTGCCACCTTCGGGCGCATGTCCTCCTCTGGCCACCAATCTCCTGTCCCCCCCTAATTGTCAAACCTAGTGATCCCTACTACGGCGAAGGAAGTTGCAAGTGGGTAGAATCATGAAGGTGGGTTACACTTTTGTGACAATCGGGTCTCCAAAATCCCAAGAATCATTTTTTCGGCCAAACTGTTTTTTTTTCCGGCCGAAAGTATTATTTTTCGGCCGAAACACCTTTCGACCGAACCTTTGAACGTTAAATCGAACAACAATCTGACGACTCCCTCGATTTCCATGTACAATTTTAGCCGAACGGATATTTTTTATCCAATAATGTCTTTTCGGCCTAACAATATTTAAGTCGAAATAATTTTTCGGCCAAAATATCTTTCGCCCAAAATGTCTTTCGGCTGAACAAATGTTTATATATTACCTGCACATCGCACTTGTCACAGTTTTTGCGATTGTGTGGAGAGTTTGTTGTTATTGTTGTTGTTTGTTGGGGGGGTTTGGTGCAGTCGAGTGGGCGGTGGACGTTGGAGCAATGACGGTGCTGTGGACATTGGAGCAGCGGGCGACATTCAACATTCAGGTATGTTTATATTAAAATTAGATTATAGATTAGAATTTAAATTTGTTTAGAATTTATATTTTTAGTTAGGATTTAGATTTTTGTTTTAGATTGTTGATAAGGCCATATTTATCCCTATCCATGTACAGGTACAGGCCTGAATTTGGGCCCGTACCTATACATGGACAGGGTCGAATATGGCCCTGTCAATAATGTTTAAACGTATATAAATTTTGAAGTTTACAACAAAGCCAAAAATTTAGTTTATAATTTTTTATCAATTAGGATTTAAATTTTTATCAATTGAAAATTTAGTTTGTAAATTAGGATTTAAATTTGTTATTTATATTTCTTTCATGTACAGGTACATACAGGCCTGAATTTTGGCCTGTACCTGTACATGGACAGGGTTGAATATGGCCCTACCAATTTACAATATACCTTAAACGCCCTTTAGGTACCCTATGTCCATGTACTCGGGCCAATTTTTACTGTGAAAAAAGAAACCAAAACAAATTTTAATCTCGTTAAATAAAACCTCGATCTGTTGTCAAAACATGACAGGAAATAAAATAATTGTTAGGCAAAGAACAAAGCAGAAATTGCATAATTTGAAAAATTAAACAAAACCGGCCTCTCCTTATAGAATTTAGAAGTTAAAGTTATTTTGGCATTTAAAATTTTAAATTTCTATTTCTGGATTAATTTTTAAATTTCTATTTCTCGATTAATTTTTAAATTTCTATTTCTGAATTAATTTTTAAATTTCTATTTAAATAATATAGAAGTTAATTTTCGATTTTTGACAGGTCCTTATTCAACCCTGTCCATGTATAGTGACAGGCCCGAAGTCAAGCCTGTACCTGTACATGGACAGGGCCGAGTATGGCTCTGTCCCTTATGTTTAAATAAATTTAAATTTTTTATTTTTAAACATGATTAAAATATGTTTAAATAGGGTAGAATTTTCAATTTTTAACAAGTCCAAATTTTCAATTTTTAAACTGGGTCGAATTTTCAATTCAATTTTTAAGCGAGGTCGAATTTTCAAATTTTAAACCGGGCCAAATTTCAAATATGTTTAAATGTTTAAATTTTAGAAAATTTAAATTTTTAGTTAAAAATTTGAGTTTAGAATGTTGACATGGCCTTATTCGGCCCTGTCCATGTACATGGATAGGCTTGAATTTGGACCTGTCCCTGTCCATGGACAGGGACGAATATGGTTGTGTCCATGTATAGGGACATGCTCGAATTCAGGCATGTCAATGTACATGGACAGGGCCATATTCGACCATGTCCATGTAGGACCTCAAGGAACAATATAAGTAGATCTACAACCAATAACAAAGGCCCAGTTCCATATGATTTTGGTTGGTAACCTACCCAAAGTACTCAATTGTTCACCTCATGGAAATCTCTTGGTAACCAAGAGAGAATCTCTCTCTCTCTCTCTCTCTCTCTCTCTCTCTCTCTCTATACCCCCAAATTTGTCCACTTGCCGCTCTTACTCTCTAGAGGAAAACCATGATAGTTTGGTCATTGTTCTACTATTTCTCTTTCATTGTGAAGTAATTATTTTGTTAGTTAATGTTTAAAATCCATATAGTTTATAAGTTTCACCTTTCCATATAAATTTCAAGAATCTATATTGAATACTTTTTACACAAGCACATAGCTACATTAACCATTCAACACATAATAACATATCCAACCCATTGACTAGTAATGTATAAGTTCCATTTGAAGCTCTATTTTTACTAGTTTTGTAGATACCTTATCACACTTTCTTGTATCCCTTTGATTTACTCATCATTTGAGATCTTTGGTAGTATATAGAAATATATTTACTTTTATTTTAGGGATGTTTATATTTACAAAATTTAGTGTGTTGTGTAATTTACTAGTATTATGGCATTGTTGCTCTTTAAATGAAAAGGAAAAGAACAAAGCAATCATGCAAAAAGGTAGAATTCATTTTGTCATCAAATATAAACAACCATGAGTAAGATGGAATTGAATTGCAAAGAGTGAATATGGCATTTTACTTAACAAAGAATAATCTAGTGTCATATTGCATGATTGTAGTTCAAGAACAAGAATCTATATATGGAATAATTATTTCTTGAGTGCATCGTATTTTTTAACACAATTTCGTAGTGTACAAGAGTCTTAAAGAAATATTATTAAAAATAAGTAATCACAAGTGACAAAACCCTTATAAACTAGGTTCAAAGTGTTTACTAGCAAGCATTTACACTAAGAATCAACACTAAGATTCAAGATATTTTCCATGAATAGAAAATCTATATTACTTTGTTAATGTTGGTATTTCTATAATGATTCAATTTATTTATAGATTGATTTCATTTTAGGTAATCTGTAATGGTCATTAGCCAAGCTATCAAGATTCCTTAGGTTAGTGAGTCAGGGCAAGCTATGATATATGCTCCATTATTTATGGCCTCAAACAAAAAATTCATTCAAAAACTCAATGATTAAAATGATTATGTAATTCACGCCAAGTTTTGCATTTTTCTGTGTTCTTCATTTCATAACAAGAGAAATAAATATTCATTGCCATCTTGAGTCATTTATATTTGGACTAGTTTGACAAAACACATCTTGAAACCATCTAGTGAGACCTAATCTAATGGGTAAGTAAATCTCCCCATATGCTTCACATGTCCTACATATTGTCATGAGTCTTGGTCATATCTCATGTAAGACATGAGTGACCTACCTATGTAGTAAACTGCTCAAAAAGGAATCAGTCTCCCACTTTGGTGGTCTTTTCCAATGTCTTCCACCTTGGTGGTATTTTCCAATTGTAGAGGCCCTTTGACTAAAGGAATAGTTATAACGAATACTTCATTTTGGACGATAAAGTCTAATTTTTATAAATAAAAGAGTCTTAGATGGGAACTGATTATTATACTCATTTATTACTTCACGCATATTGACCAAAGTTATTGAATGCTTATCTTAGTGATGATATTTATATTCATATAATATAACTTCAAATTAACAACTTATTGGATTTGTGTTGGATATGTAGGCATAGCTAGCACATACATAACTCACACATAGACGTTAATAACACATGATGTTCCTTATATGCATATTTTTAAAATGTTCATGTAACTAATTTCATGCATACAAATAAATAAAGTAAATCATCGGGCTCCCTTTAAACCCTTAATTCCATCTCGCATCTCCCATCCCTTCCTTTGTTGAAATATGTTGGAGTTTTGACAATATTTAACTAATTCTAGAGATAATCCAAATGTGAAATCTTCAAACCTTTCGACCTAATATCTATAATAGGCAATTGTTATTAGTCATCACATTAGTATTAGTCATCACATTATTATTTGTAAAAAATTATATTAGGAATACGAACAACCCTCATACAACATTTGCACCATAAGGAATAAGGAATATATATGCTATCTTAGTGGATGGAACCATGTTCAAAGAATATGCACATGCTATTGAGTTAATTGTGGGCAGTTATCCACTCAATGTAGAAATCCCTTAGTTTATAGTACACAATTAGGTCTCTTTATGTAACTTTAGGTGACCATAAAGTATTTCACAATTATGTATTTAGTTCAACCATATCCACAACTATCCAACAATTTGTCGTTAAATCTTTCAAGTGATCCAACTGTATAATATACCATTTGCACAGTTCTTATGTTATATAATATAATATTATCCAATCTGTGATCAGATAAGAGTGCACCACCTAGTAAAGAAAGATTTCTTATGTGCCCATATTAAAGGCATAACAAGTTGTTGTGCACTAGTTACTAAAGATTTCTTATGTTATTAGTGGGAGCGTAAGGTTATGAATAGTGGATCCAACCATAGGGTACTTTTAATATGCACATGCTATTAAGTTATTTTTGGGTAGTCATCCGCTCAATGTAGAAATCCCTTACTTTATAGTACACAATTAGGTCCCTTTATGTAACTTTAGGTGACCATAAAATATTTCACAGTTATGTATTTAGTTCAACCATATCCACAACTATCCAACAATTTGTTGTTAAATCTCTCAAGTGATCCAACTATATAATATACCATTTGCACAGTTCATATGTTATATAATATAACATTATCCAATATGTGATCAGATAAGAGTGCACCACTTAGTAAAGCAAGATTTCTTATGTGCCCATATTAAAGGCATAACAAGTTGTTGTGCACCACTTACTAAATATTTCTTATGTTATTAATGGATGTGTAAGGTTATGAATAGTGGATCCAACCATATGGTACTTTTAATATGCACATGCTATTGAGTTATTTTTGGGTAGTTATCCTCTCAATGTAGAAATCCCTTAGTTTATAGTACACAATTAGGTCCCTTTATGTAACTTTAGGTGACCATAAAGTATTTCACAGTTATGTATTTAGTTCAACCATATCCACAAATATCCAACAATTCCAACTATATAATATAACATTTGCACAGTTCATATGTTTTATAATATAACATTATCCAGTCTGTGACCAGACAAGAGTGCACCATTTAGTAAAGCAGGATTTCTTATGTGCACAACAGTTCATTTTGTTTATGTAAAATTAGGTTTTGCACATGGAGGGATATGATGTTTGCTGCAATAATCAACAAAAAATAAACTCAAAACTATATCAAGCAAGGAAGTTAGGGAGTTTACAGTTAAGAAATCCCTTAGTGGAAATATGGTTCCTCTATGTAACAATTAGGTGTAAATCCCTTAGTGGAAATCCCTTAGTTTATAGTAAAATTAGGTCCCTTTATCTAACTTTAGGTGACCATAAAGTATTTCATAGTTATATATTTAGTTCAACCATATCCACTACTATCCAACAATTTGTCGTTAAATCTCTCAAGTGATCCAACTGTATAATATACCATTTGCACAGTTCATATGTTATATAATATAACATTATCCAATCTGTGATCAGATAAGAGTGTACCACCTAGTAAAGAAAGATTTCTTATGTTCCCATATTAAAGGCATAACAAGTTGTTGTGCACCACTTACTAAAGATTTCTTATGTTATTAGTGGGTGCGTAAGCTTATGAATAGTGGATCCAACCATAGGGTAGTTTTAATATGCACATGCTATTGAGTTATTTTTTAGTAGTTATCCACTCAATGTAGAAATATCTTAGTTTATAGTACACAATTAGGTCCCTTTATGTAACTTTAGGTGACCATAAAGTATTTCACAGTTATGTATTTAGTTCAACCATATCCACAAATATCCAACAGTTTGTCGTTAAATCTCTCAAGTGATCCAACTATATAATATATACCATTTGCATAGTTCATATGTTATATAATATAACATTATCCAATCTGTGATCAGATAAGAGTGCACCACTTAGTAAAGCAAGATTTCTTATGTGTCCATATTAAAGGCATAACAAGTTGTTGTGCACCACTTACTAAAGATTTCTTATGTTATTAGTGGGTGCATAAGGTTATGAATAGTGGATCCAACCATAGGGTACTTTTAATATGCACATGCTATTGAGTTATTTTTGGGTAGTTATCCTCTCAATGTATAAATCCCATAGTTTATAGTACATAATTAGGTCCCTTTATCTAACTTTAGGTGACCATAAAGTATTTTATAGTTATGTATTTAGTTCAACCATATCCACAACTATCCAACAATTTGTCATTATATCTCTCGAGTGATCCAAATATATAATATAACATTTGCACAGTTCGTATGTTATATAAAATAACATTATCACAAAAAATTACATCTCTTCCACCTCATCTTAATTTATATTAGGAATACAAATACCTCAATCCCATCCCATTTAACATGACAGTAAAGGAATTAGTATAAAAACTCAATGACATTTAAACAATGCTAATGGGAAGTTTAAAGCAATGGCATATAATCCATGTTCATGCAAGACCTTAATCTCATTGTGATTAAAACATGGGTGTGTGAGGTTATGAAGATTAAACTCCTTATTTTGGGGATTCTAATGCATTACATTATATGCGGTCTTTGTGGATCCAACCATAGAGAAATTTTAAGGAATCTTAGACAAATGTTCTAATACATTTTTTTAGTGGATCCAACCATAGGGAAATTTTAATGAATCCACCTGCTTGTTGTTTTTCTGAATTGATTTCCCTTAGCGAACCCGACTTTTTGTTTTGAATGACTTCTTTGTGTGAGTTTTATTGATTATTATGAAAAGATTGTCGTTTTATCTTCTGTCCCTTATCGCTTTAGTCATCCATCCTTGTCTAATCAGTCGGCCAGGATCCGAATCGACGGTCGTCACTTCGGTATTTAAAGACCCATAGATTCAAATGCCCTACTTTTTTGTGCATGGACGGTGAGTGAAGGATAAGAATTTTCCATGTTATCTATGGACCCCTTATCTTTTAGTTGATTGATTCATGGTTGAATGTTTAGTCTTTGCGTCTTCGTTTTTTATGTGTATTGTGAATGATAAACCTCTGAGTGGAATGACAGTCCCTTTACGAACCCAACTTATTATTTCAATGACTTCTATGTGTGGGTTTTATTGATTATTGTGAAAAGTTTGTGGTTTTATCTTCTGTCACTTATCCCTTTAGTCATTAGTCTGTGCCTGAGAAGTCGGCCAGGAGCCGAATCGACGGTCGTCACTTCGGTGTTTAAATATTTATAGATTGAAATGCCCTGCTTTTCTGTCCATGGATGGTGAGTGATGGATAAGAATTTGTCATGCTACCTATGAAACCCTTATCTTTTAGTTGATTGATTCATGACTGAATGCTTAGTCTTTGTGTCTTCTTCTTTGATGTGGATTGTGAATGATAAACCTATGAGTAGAATGATAGTCCCTTTGTGAACCCAACTTCTTATTTCAATGATTTCTATGTGTGGGTTTAATTGATTATTGTGAAAAGTTTGTGGTTTTATCTTCTGTCACTTATCCCTTTAGTCATTAGTCTGTGCCTGAGCAGTCAGCTAGGATCCGAATCGATGGTCATCACTTCAGTGTTTAAAGACCTATACATTCAAATGACCTTCTTTTATTTGCATGGATGGTGAGTGAATGATAAGAATTTTCCATGTTGCCTATGGACCCCTTACTTATCTTTCAGTTGATTGATTCATGGATGGATGACCATTCTTTGGGCCTTCTAATGAGAGAGTACCTATGTGGCTTGATTGTTTAAAACTTTGATTTATCTCTACATTTTTAATTGCTTGAACTTGTGTAAATATCTGGATTTTTATTGATAAACTCTACATTGTGGATAGATATTGAGGAGTGACATCGACACGAGATTATCCAAACATTCCTCGCAAATTATCTAGGAATCCTCAAGAAGGAAGAACAAAAAATCCTTCTTCGATTGAGACTCTGAGTGAGCACCAACAATCTCATTAGAGGAAATTTTCAAACGAGTCTCTAAACAGTTTAACTGCAGAACCTTATCGAACCAGTGTTATCGATGCAACATTATTAGATAGGTTGCACATCAATCCTCCTACACCTGAGAATGTAGGAAATAGATTTGGACAAGAGAATATTTTTGGTAAGTTTCTTGAATTTTGTTTATTTTTGTTGAATTTGTTTTATTTAAATTTATGTGAGGTTAGATATTGAAGTTATTTCAAATGTGTGTGTAGGAAATCAATTTAGAACAAGGGGCGACAATGAGATTGGATGTCACAGAGATTCAAATGTCGGTGCAGAGGGTGAAGGTGGATTTAGGAGGCCACGTTATGAAAAAACAAAAGATTGCATGCCAACATCCACATATCCTTCAAATGTTGGCGATGAACTTCCTTGGACAGGGAATACTAAAGCAATGACACTTGAACGATGCTCAGGTATTAAAAAGAGGTTGGAAAATGATTTGGCGGTCTTGGAACTTCCTCGTGAGAGCACACAAAGTTTGCAAATTGTTTTGTATTCACTGGAAAAAATTATGGATGCATATAAGAAGATGGGGCCAACCATTGACAGTTTTCTCGATCCAATGAGGCAATGAAAGTCAGAGATGATGAGTCCTGGTAAATGGGAGACAGTAAAAAATAGAGTTTCAAAAGAAGATGCCATCTCCATGTTCAATTTCAAAGAGGACCCAAAGAGGAAAATGTTGAAGGTGCAATATTTTAAGCACCCTAACTTTGTTGGACATCTGTATAACAGATTTTTGGCATCATATGGGAAATTGTCATGGAACAATGAGGTTCCACACTATTTTGCAAGACACTTTTTTGCGGATTTTTTCTTGCACATGCACCCGAATTATATTAGTCTATCGTCCAAATATTATGGGACTGGTAAAGGACGTACATATGATTGCAAAGGGGCATATCGAAGTGAGGCATTATCGAGGCCTCCACAACCTTTAGTACCTTGCCCAACAGGGGCATTTGCATCACTTTCAGAGTTCTAGGCTAGATCAGAAGTTGGGAAAGAGGCCAGGACTGCAATCGAGAAAAAATTGGAAGCTATGTTTTATGGTGTTGATGTTGGCATGAAGCGTCAGAGATGAGAAGCCAATTCCATGGCCACATTTGTTGATAAAACATATGCATACTTAGATGAAATGTCATCAGAAGAAGTTTTGGAGTATGCAAAATTTTGTCGGGATAGTTGGAAGAAGGTCATTCAGAATAATGACCCGAATCGCAGATTGGTATGTGAGCTATTTAAGAAACTTTTGACGCATTTTATGATAGTTTATTTCGAGTTCTAGATTTAGATATCATTTTCTCTATATAAATAATCGAGTTCTTCTTTATATTAATTGCAGTTTGGAGATATTTTAAACGAATCTCCAGTCGGTAGAGGACATGATTCAACAAGTTTGAATTTAGATGGATTGAATCGGGTATGTATTTTTTAATAGTTGTTCAATCTCCACTCTTTTGAATAAGAGATCACCAACATTTATAATTTTGTATAATTGTGAACACATTGAATCTTAGATTTAGTTGTTAGTTGTGTTGTTTATAGCTCTCTATTTCATCTCTTGGTACTTGGGCTGACTTGTCTCAATTCTCAATGGGAGAGTTTGAAGAGGGTGGGAGTTCACAGGTATCATTTAATGTCTTAAATTCATTTAAATTTAATGTGTTATATAATCATTTGAGTATAATTTTTTTAATTTTCAAATTTGAAATGTGTTATATAGGCTAATGTAGAGAAGAGAGTACCTGAGAGTGTGCTCAGAAGGGATATTGGGATTGAGGAAGCACCCAGATTAGGAAAGGATGTGTCCATTCATGATGATTCATAAATGTATGTTCTTGACTTTTATCAAATTTTCGTTTTGTCAAATTTATAGTTTAGCCTTTCCTCAATTATTTTGAATTATATAGAACCCCTAGATAAGTTTGTCGTTGCCTTAAATGGTGTACATTCAAACTTATTTAAAGCTAGATAATAATGAAGACCTAATTTTGAATTTGAATATGTTTGAATATTTGAGAATAGATTATATCCCACATCAGAAAAGAGAAAATTTATAAACTTTCCTCGATTGCATTCCTTTCTTTCTTTTACAAGAATGACGTAGTATTATATGAAAACATCTATTCCACCGAAGAAAGAGAAGATAAGTATATTTCAGAATAATGGTTTTTAAAATGGAGATTTGTGAACTTTTTTAGATAATAAGTATTTTTTTGGAAGAATTGCTTAATATGGAGATTTATGATTCCTTTAGTTTGAAAGGGCATCGTGGAATTTGATTATATGACCGCTGTAGAAGAAGAAGATAAGTATTTAACTGCTGAGGAGATTAGTATTTTATTGCTGTGTAAATATGATCAAATAACAACATCTGGGATGAGAATTACATCTAAGGATTTGAGACTTTATCCACAAGGAGAATTTCCTGAAGGATTTTGGACTTTATCCACAAGGAGATATGTATTTCTTTGGAAGAATGACTTAATACATGGATATTTGTGAATTATCTTCATACACAGTTCTATATTTATTTTCATATTATTATCTAACTCTAACTAACAATCTGTTTTACCAAGAACACAATAACATCACTTGGAATGAGAATTTCACCTAAAAGATTTGGGACCTTATCCACAAGGAGAATTTCACCTCAAGGATTTGAGACCTTATCCACGAGGAGATAAGTATTTCATTGGAAGAATGACTTAATATGAAGATTTTTGAACTTTCTTCATACACAGTTCTATATTTATTTTCAGATTATTATATAACTCTAATTCAATTTTTTTGTTACCAAGAACATAATTTTTTTAAAGATTTTAGATAAGATTTACAAATTGTTTAAATCATGTACTCTTAATTGGAGAGTAACTAGATCTTAAATCTGTTTAACTATGATTGGTTATGTTATTATTATTTATTATTTATTTAATATTTAGTTACAGTATATATGTTAATATGTGTTATTTGTTTTTTTATTATGTTTTTTTATTTTTACAGATATCTAAATTATATTTGGTGGAAAATGTGTTTACAATATATTTTGTGGGAAAAAGTATGTTGGAGAATGACAGTTAACTCTTTTGGCATGTATTTCAATTTTATTTTAATTACAATATTTGAATTCTGTATTATTTTGCATGATTGAATTGTAAATTTTTAATTTTTGAAATCTGTTTTTTTGCAGGTTTGAATTTCATGTATGAAGTGATCTATCTTAAAGCGATGGCTTAGAATCCATAATTTTGGAATTAAATGTCTTTGTTTTTGTTATCATCCTAAAATGGATGTGGAACTTATGTATTTTACAGTGTTACTATTCAGACTTTGATTATATATATATATATATATATATATATATATATATATATATATATATATTTCTTAATTTTGGAATTCAAAATAGCAATTTTTGTCTCATATATATTTGATTTTTCATAATATGATTTCTCATAATTGATGGTAAAAAAGTGGCAAAGTTAACTTGTTATGAACTAATGTTTTGTATAAATTTTATTATATATATATATATAATTTTGGAATTCAAAATAACAATTTTTGTCTCATATTTGATTTCTCATAATTGATGGAATTAAAGTGGCAAAGTTAACTTGTTATGAAATAATGTTTTGTCATGTATTAATTTAAATGTTTAATTTTATTTTTACTATGTACTTTCGAAAATATGAAAAATACATGATTCTATTGTCAAATAATGTTTTATATATTCTCTTTTTTACAATGCATTTTAAATTAAGAATCAAAGTCTTAAATACTTTTCTGCTATGTATTAATTTAAATGTTTGATTTTATGTTCAGTATGTATTGTCAAAAATGTGATTATATTGTCAAAAGGTGGAATGGAAAAGTTAACTAGTAATGAAATAATGTTTTGTGTATTCTCTTTTTAACAATGCATTTTAAATTAAGCATCAATCTCTTAAATACTTTTCCGCTATGTATTAATTTAAATGTTTTATTTTATGCTCACTATGTACTATCGAAGAATGATTCTATTGTAAAAAAGTGCAAAGTGTAGTAATAAAATGTTCAAAATGATGTGACAAATTGGCAAAAGTGACAATGTTAGCGATAAAATAAAATGCTCAAAATGATGTGACAAAAATATAAATCCTTAAAATGGAGGAGATGGTAAACTCTTCTTTAATTTTATCATGTAGTCATTAAAAAAATGTTAAATCTATAAGAGATATTCACCTAAAGGTTCATATACCCTTGAATTTAATGCAATATTACTAAAATAAAATAGAAAAACATACCATTGAAAAAAGTAAGGGTCAATCGAAATAGTGTTCAATAATTTTTTATTCTTTATATCACTATACCACTATCTTACTACTTCAAGTCAATATACTTGGAATAGAACTCACCAAATAGTTTGAATGTTATACTTCTTCAACATTAATAATTGGTTTTACTACATGACATTAAATTTGTGTATAAACTTTTATTTTACTCTACATGAAATTAAATTTGTGTATAAATTAATATGGTAAATATAAAATTCATGTTTTTTTTTTAAAAGTAATATTGTAAATATAAAATTCATGTTTTCACTTTGGAAGTCATGGTGAAAACTAAAGAAAAAGGTTATATATCTCCATATACCTTAGCAATCAAATGGTTAAGGGAGAATCTCTTCTCCTATAAACAACATAATCTCCTACACAAATATCATGACCTTAAAAATAAATTATTATGATATAAAATAATAACAATCAAATGGTTAAGGGAGAATCTCTTATCCTATAAACAACAGAATCTCCTACACAAATATCATGACCTTAAAAATAAATTATTATCATATAAAATAATTGTGACACTTAAAATATTTATAAAGCATTACATCTATATTAAAAAATTTGTTAAATTAAATATAAATTAACATTGTGAATAATTAAATATATAATAATTGTGAAACATTAAATGTTTATATCAAAAAACTATGCAATTAACAAAAGCATTTTAAATTTATTTATTTTTTAATTAGATGTAGAGGTTAAATTTGATATTGAATCCTTTGTATATATTAGAAGAGGTTACATTAATGGTTCTATCAATGTAATTGGGTATCATAAAGATGTCATGTTAATGCACATAATTGAGAAAGGGTTAGTTCCATTTAGAAGTTAGAAGTCGGTATCTTGGTGATCTATCACTAGAGATTGCTAGAATCTCGCAAATCCAACCATGCGTAAGATGTGAAGGAACTTCTCTTTAAATAGAGAGTTTCTAGATCAACCTTTTACAATATATGGGAATGGGTTCAAACATTCTAAAGCAAGTAAACCCCATCGACGTGGACAACTCCATAATACATATATGGGAATGGGTTAAAACATTCTAAATCAAGTAAACCCCATCGAATGAACTTCATTAAAATATATTTTACTTGTCTTAACATGTGAGCCATTTCCAATCATAAGATGGAACCACAATTTGATATCATAAAGCTGCCCTAATATTATGCTTTCTTTAAAAAATATTAGTCTCATTCAAATGTTAGAAAGGGGCATGCTTAGAAGGATATATGATGATGGGTCTATTAGTCAGATCAAGTACTTAAAGATGTCTTGTAAATATGCCTAGTAGTGAGCATGCCTAAGTTAGGATTAGTTTCATCCCTTGCACCTAAGTATACCTCACTTCTTGAATTGAAAAAAGAACTTGTATTATATAAAATGCATGTCCCTAAAATATTAATTTCTCCTCTATCCTATATTAAAGTTAGGGTTCACCCTAAGCGATTCTTGGTTCTTTCACTCTTATAAAAATTTAGGTTATAACATACTTGGGCATAAATTTCCACGTGATTCCCTCATTCATATCCTAATTAGAGTGGAATTCCCCAAGAACATACTTTTGGGTATTAATGGGGGTGTCATAATTTGTAAGTACTTCTCTTACTCTTATTCAAATAGGGTGCACCACAAGTGGTTGCCTTGTTATTATATTAATTCTTGTTTAAATCCCAAGAACATAATTTTAGCACTAACTAAGATGCAAATTCATTAAGTTGATGTCTCACTCCTATATATGTAAATTAAGATGTGCCCCAAGCATGTCTTTTACTTCTATACTAATTAGGGTGAAATTCCCCAATGACATACTTTTGGGTATCGATAGGGGTATAAGTTACCAAATGGTTCTTTCACTTCCATACAAATTAGTAGTTCCCTAAATCCTATACTAATTAGGTTGTAAGTATTAATAATATAATTTTAGGTACTAATTGGGGTACAGTTCCCAAGTGAGTTTTTTATACATAGTATTATAAATAGCATAATTGAAAATATGTTTGAAGATAGTCAAAACAAGTTATCAAAATCTAGAATGTACTTTCCATGAAAAATTAAAAATTCGGGAATGTACACATGTGCCAAGTTTGTTTAAAAACAATGTAATGGTATTCCATCTTCAATTATTCGTTCATGGTCGACTTTGGACATTTTCCATTTTCTAACTTTTTATTTATTTATTTATTGAACTTCTGTTAACTTTATGCACGCTACAACATCAAACAATTTCGGTGACACGAATATCAAAAAAGCCTTTTGCGCCCCTGCGCAAACCTTAGCCTGACACCTGGGGTATTCCATGGCCACCTCTGGAGGTGGGGAGGGTTGTGCCCCTCCCTCTCCCAGCTCGGCCTTCCACAAGCTTCTGACTGCCAATGGTAAGAAGCTCCCTGCAGCAGCCCCGCCCAGCTTCGTTAAGAACCTGGAGTCAATCCCCGAAATAGATCTCCCTCCAAAAAACCCCATACAATTTGTGATTTCCTTGGCAGAACGTGGACTGGTTGGACAGTTCATGGGGCTTTGGCCCTTCGTCAAAACCACCGACAACTGGATCCAAAGGAGCTGGCACCCTCTGATCCAAAGCATTGTTACTTGCTACATGGTTGGAAGAGGCTATTACATCTTTGAGTTCATCTTAGAGGCAGATCGGGACCTGATTTTTAGAAACAGACCCTATTTCATGGGAACTCAAGGGCTCTATCTGAATCGTTGGAACCCTAGTTTTGATCCATAATCGGAAGTCCCAAAGGAGGTGTCGGTTTGGGTTAGACTCCCAAACCTTCCAATTCACTATTGGAACACTTCATTTCTTCAAGCAATCGGTAATGGTCTTGGACATTACATTGATAAAGTGGATCCAAAGGATCAATACTCTTGTACCCGCATCTACGTGGAAGTTAACCTTGAAGTTGGTCTACCAAAACAAATCAAACTAAGGCTAGGAGAATGGCAACATTTTCAAAATCTTGACTACAAGCAGCTTCCGTTCAAATGCAGAGGCTACCATGAATATGGTCATTTCCAGAGAAACTGTCCAAAGGATCTCAGCAAGGATAAAGAGGCAAGCGAAGGTTGGCAACAGGTGAGAAGAGGTAGGCCCTCTACAAAAAAAAGCACAAGAGCTGAAAAATCGAGCCAGTTGCAGTCTGAGGATCAAGAAGCAAATGACGAAGTAAGGAACAGTGATCAGGTAATCAACCATGAAAAATCAAAGGAAGCAACTAAAAAGGAATCCCGACCAATCATTGAGGCAAACCCGGTCCCAAGGTCCCCCATTTCTGAGCCAACAGAACTAACAATGCAAGTGAGAAGGAAGGAGCAGGGTCCAAGTTCAAAAGGAAATGGAAAAGAACCAGAGGTTGAGGAAGGTTGAGGAAAGTGAGAAGGAAATGGACATAAACATTGAGGAAGATAGTGGTATAGACATTACCCCCAAAAATCCAAATAGAGGCAGGAAAACAAAAAAAATGGAAAGGGAAAAGGAGACTTACAAGGACGTCCTAAATGGATCACAACCAACCATCAAACAATTGATCAGCATTAGGTAGACCAGGAAAAAATTGAAGGCCCCCCAAGGAGGGATTACCTCCCCCTCAAGTAATCAATGAAATTTGTTTCTTGGAATCGCAGGGGCTTTGGCAGCAAGATAAAAGAAGAGGTGTTAAAAGACATTATTAAAACCTCAAAATTTGAGATCCTGCTCATTCAAGAAACCAAAATGGATGGACAAGATTTCATTAGGAAAGTGAAAGAAAGATGGAATATATGTAAAGGAATTGTTGAAAGTGCAAGGGGCACCTCAGGCGGCCTGGGCACACTCTGGAACTCAAATAAATATGACCTAGTCAAGTCGAAAACATGCAAGCATTGGATCTTCACCTGCCTCCTCCACCTGGAAACAGGTTGTCAGGTAAGCCTATTCAATCTCTATGTTCCCGTATTGTTAGAAGATAAAAAAAATTGTTGGGAAACGTTAAAATACTTTTTGTAGCGGCATGATCTGGACAACATCATCCTAGGGGAGGACCTTAACATAACTCTCACAACTTTAGAGAAAAAAGGAGGCACAATTGTCCGCGACCCGGCAAGGGAATGGGTAGAGGACCTTATGTCTTCTTGAGAACTGGAGGATATAAAGCCTACTAAATTGAAGTACACCTGGAATAACAAAAGGGTGGGACTGGGGCATATCGCAGCAAGGCTAGATAGATTCATAGTCCAAAGTTCCTTTTTAATGTTGGGACTCCTTCTCATGTCAGCCATTCTCCCGCATAGCATTTCATATCATAAGCCTGTCACCCTAGATCTATCTCTAGAAAACAACAATGGTCCAATCCCCTTCCGATTCAATCCAAAATGGATCAAGGAGGAGAGCTACCCAGCCCTGGTAGCTAGAATCTGGAATGGCTCAGTTAAAGGCTCTCCATTCTTTATGTGGGAAGAAAAGCTAAGGAAGCTAAAGCTGGTCTTAAGACTCTGGGAAAAAACACTCTCTAATACAGCAGTAGATCGACAAGCAACACAAAGGGAGCTCATAAAGCACCAGACCCAAATGAAGGACTCAGGAATCACTCAAGATACCCTGCAGCAAGAGTCAAAGCTGCAAAAAAATTGGCACCAAGCCTGTAGAGAAGAAGAGAAATATTGGCAGAAAAAATCTAGATGTCTCTCGCTGGAATTTGGGGATAAGAACACAAAGTTTTTCCACAAGCAGGAAGAAGCCCGAAAGAAATTCCAAAGGGTAACGCAAATCCACACTCAGGGGTAGACCATCACAGATTTCGAAGGCATCAAACGGGTAGCTGTGCAAACATTTGAAACTCTCTATACAGAAACCCAGGTAGAGGTAGTTGTCCCTTCCACATACCCTTTGAATCTGATTCTGAACTGCGTTCAGGAAGAGGCAAACAATAATCTAACCATAGAAGTGGATCAAGAAGAAATTAAAGAAGCTCTAGATCAGCTGCACCCAGAAAAATCCCCTGGCCCGGATGGCTTCACAGCCAGATTCTACTAGAACAGCTGGGATGTCATCAAATCAGACCTCGCCAAGCTTATCCAGAAATCTCAAATCTGTGCAAGAATGGGAGGAGGAACGAACTCGTCCTTTCTGGCATTGATCCCAAAAGAAAGATGAGCGACCATCTTTGACAGGTTTCGTCCAATCTCCCTGTGTAACACTAGCTACAAAATCTTTACCAAGATCATAGCTAATAGATTAAAAAACATCCTCCCTGTCATATTTCCGGAAAATCAAGGCGGCTTCATCAAAGGAAGGCATATTATGGACAATATCATCCTGGTCCAAGAGGCTTTGCACTCGAGTATACGTCGAAAGGATAAAGGCATGATAGTCAAACTAGATCTTGCAAATGCATTTGACAGGGTGAGACATGATTTTCTGTTTCAGGTAATGAGGAAAATGGGGTTTACGCCCCCATTTATAAAGTGGATCAAAGCTTGTATATATTCCCCCTGGATTGCCCATTTAGTTAACAGAAGAGCTACTCACTTCTTCCAAGCATCCAGAGGCCTCAGACAAGGCTGTCCCCTTTCCCCTCTTCTCTATGCCATTCAAGCTTATGTTTTAAGTCTTCAACTCGATAATGCTCAAACGCAACAAAGTCTGCCCGGTCTTCGTATCGCAAATGGGGTAAAGGATATCAATCATGCCCAATTCGTAGATGACACGTTGCTACTTTGAGGTGCGAGTACAGTGATAGAAAAAAAATTCAAAAAGGAGTTGGACACATATACAGAAACCTCTGGCAGCGTGATCAGCCTAAATAAAAGAAAAATCTACGGATGGAACATCACCCCAAGGGAAATGCTTGAAATTTCAAGAGTCTTGGGAATGGAAGGAAGCACCGGATTGGATGAGTTTAAGTATCTAGGATTCCCAATATTCAAATCTGCCTCTAAAGAAAATCACTGGAACCAGTTGATAGAAAGGATTAAAAACAAAATCAACTCCTGGGGATCCAACTGGTTAAACTTGGCAGGAAAAATAGTCCTAATCAAAGTTGTTCTAGCCAACATTCCAATTTATCAATGCTCCATCGCTCTGGCTCCAAAGGCAGTTATCCAAAAGATAGAAATGATTATTAGGGGGTTCCTTTGGGAAAGAGGGAAGCAAACGGGAAGGAAGTTGCACCTCATAAGTTGGGGGAAAGTCACCAAACCTTTTCTGGAAGGAGGCCTCCAGCTCAGAAATCTCCAGACACAAAATTTAGCATTGGGGGACAAAATTGTATGGAACACAAACACAGGGAAGCCCACCTAGTGAAAATGAGCACTCTGGAAGAAATACTTTAGAGGCCCAAGGAAGAATTGTCTAGCAAAATCTCCAAAAGTGGGAAAAGGCTCCCCTATCTTCTCTCTTTGCCAAAAAGCTTTACACTCCTTTCAAGGCCATTTAACCTGGATTCCAGGGAACGGGAAAGAGATTAATATATGGGAATACTCGGTCGTGGGAGAATCCCCTCTCTCAGAGCTCCAGGATCTTAGGCGACTCAGGGACTGGATGCAAGCTCATAATATTAAAATCCTCTGGGACATTTCTTGTTGGGGAAATGATGAGAAGTGCTCCTGGTTAATGTGGGGAATTACAAACCTGTCCCAAGAACTTGAGGAAGACTGGACCATGCTTAAGAGAAGGCTTCAAGGAAAGACCCCACTACAGGAAAAGAAAAAATATCGGAGAGGATGGGTACATCAAGTTGGGACTTACTCCACGACTTCTGGGTATAAGCATTTCACTGCAATACCCCGTGTTCCTCCCAACCCAGCGATCTAGAAAGAAGTTTGGAGTCTGAAGTCTATTCCAAAGATAGATATGTTTTACTGGACAATGGCACATAAGGGAATTCTTTCAGGGGAAAATCTAAAATCAAGAGGCTGGGAACGGCCCACTAGATGCCCTCTCTGTTGCAATGAGGAAGAACTGATGAATCACCTGCTACTGGAATGTCCTTTCTCCATGGAGGTCTGGATTTCTATCCTAGGTCTTGGATTTCTTGCTCCCCGTATTCCAAAGGAAACTCACTCACTGCTGTCAAGATGGATATCCCTTTATCCCTTCCAGACGACTAAACAAGGATATATTTTGGCCCTTTGGAAGTCGATCCTGAAATTCATCCTCTGGATGATATGGATTGAAAGAAATAACCAGATTTTCAGAGAAACGGAACAAATAGTCTCAAATATCAAGGATCTTTTCAATAAAAGTATCCCTTACTTCGTCAAGGCTTCAAATAATAATCCTCTAGCCAGAGATGAAGAAGAATGGTTGAGGCATCTAGGTATCCAAGCCCCTTTGTCTCCTTACTCTCATATGCCCCTCAATTGCAGTTGGGAGCTCAAGATGGGGAAGATGGAATTGGAGAACTGGAAACTCTCCAAGAACCTCAATTTTCTTTCATTCGACGGAGCCTCCAAAGGAAAACCGGGGGCTGCCGGGGGATGAGGGATTATCTCAAACAAAGATGGAACTAGTATTCTTCGGTTTTCCTGGGGTCTTGGAGTTGCTTCCAATAATAGAGCAGAAGCCCTCGCACTCTGGAAAGGGCTCAATCAAGCCTTGCTCCTCAATATCTGGGATATGGTCGTGCTAGGGGATTCAAGAGTAATAATTCAAGCTTTGAATAAAAACTCCAGGTTGGGAAATGCAACTCTCTAGCATTTGCTTGATAAAATCAAGCTCCTAGTGAGGCAGTTTAGGAACTTTCAAATTTTCCATGTCCTCCGAGAAAACAATTCCCAGATGGATGAATAAGCTAATTAGGGAGCGAGCTTGGATGAAGCAGTCTTACTCCTAAATGACATTACGGAAAGATGGGAAATCCTATAATCCACTTTTCAATCCCATTCTGTAATGCGCCCTAGATAAGACATTATGAGGGAGAGGGGACAGATGCGAGTCAACAGGCTCATGCGGATTTCATAAGGAGGGAGGATGAAATCATGAGGGAATAGATTTGCAGAGGTCTCCCATACTTCATATCTTCTTCACGTGTGATTTGGAGCCAAGGGGCATGCTTTTTAAACAAGGAAGAAGGCAGAAGAAGGGGAAACGAGGTAAGGAGCAAAAGATCAAAGGGAGGAGAAGCAAGACAATGATTCCCATCAGAAGTTTTCCTCAGAAACGGTTCAATGGCCTCTAGCTCTGGCAGCAAGCCAACAGTAGAGGAGCGCATCTCAACCTTAAAGGAAAGCATGCAGAAACTCTGAGGAATGTTGAATCACTTGGATGAGTTTCTCCAAAATCTGGACAGTGAAGCAGGAAGGTGTATGGAAAGGCTGGAGCTTGACATCCTTCACACCAAAACTGGAATGTGTGAGGAGATGGATGATCTGAAGAAAGAAGTGCAAGATCCGTAGAAAGAAATCGAAGGCAGGGTCAGAATTTTGGAGAAAAAAATGGAGCAGTTGAACAATGAATGGAAGCTAGAGCGTGCTCAGGGAGAAAATAAAGGATAAAAGTAATCAGCCAACAACTCCATGCTGAACCAAACACTTTGTTTGGCACTTTGTATAAGCCAAACTAGGCATGTAGCTGTGGAATTTGTCTCTGTTAATGGAAGCTTGTCTAGCAGTAAGTAATATAGAATAAGAATTGTAAGGCAGTATTACCTGATTGTATAGATCAAATACTGTAACAGTGTCAGTGGCTCACCACCATTTTGTTAATATAAGCTCCATTAACCGTTCTTGTTAAAAAAAACGGTATGCACGCTGCACATACCAAATGACTATATTGACAACTCGTGACATCTGACTAGTAGTCTTGAAAGTGAACATGAGTATTAGTTTGATGGGTTTCTTGAAAAAAATATCCTTTCAATACAATGGATCCTCTTTCATATATAAAACCGTTATCATCAAAATCTTCTAATAGCCTCATCTTTTGTTCCATGCATCGCATCAAATAATATTTCACATTTTCAGTGTTGTCTACAGGTGCAACCATGGAAAAAACATCTCTTGCAAATAATTGGATATATTGGACAAAAAATAATTCATGTTAGATTATCACACAAGTATGTATCTACAAGTTATTTGAAAAAATTTAAACATAAAAAATTTACCTTCTTTAACAAGATCAAAAACTCTATCGCTATCAACTGACACTATAGTTTTATTTGATTCCTTCTCCTCTGAGCTTGCAAGTGGAATTTTCCCTTTTACATTAATTTCAGTATGTCTCCAAGCTTTAACATATCCTGCATTTTCGTTCTCACAAATATCTATGGATTTTGTGTCCTCTATGCAAACTGAAAAAAAAACAAGAGTCATTCCGTCTATCAAATGCAAACCCATTTTGAAAACATTTTGTTTTAACTGAATGTATGTTTCTTGTCACGGGTATTGTACTGGCGTCATATGGGATTGATCTATTTACATCTTGGATTCCAACAAACCAAAAAAACATGCACAAGACAAGAACTTGTTAACTTAAAACCTCTCAAGAAAATGATTGAAGATTGAATATAAATTTGAACACGTTCAAATTTATATATCCTATGTACATACATGTAACATTTATACATAGACACACCTACACACATCCCTTAACGGATTGTATTCATGGCTTAGCTCCATGTTGCACCATTCAACAACTTGTTTAGCGGATTCAAATCTATCAGCATGAGGGTTTAGTTGATACCTTCGAAGTGCTCATTGTATACATGCCCCTGCACTGTCGTGCTCTCCTTTTCCATGACCAGTCTCAAAAAAATTCCAGCAATGTGTAATGTTTAATTTTTTATGAAGATGACATAACCAATAGAATGATCGTGTAGATTTGAACTGACCCGCACACCCATCAGACCATATCCAATGTCGATCGAATTTGATTTCGTGTTCTTTGAATGAATCATAAAATTTATCAAAACAATGTTGTACATAATGTGTGTCGTGTGCTTGATCATCACTTATATAAAAATGATATTCTTTAATAACATGTCGATTGTCGTTGGTGATTTCTATGTTTGGAAGACTCCATTGAGCATGTCTATATAGAACGTGGACAAATATCGTGACTTGAACAGAATGATAATATTCGCTCTGTATTTCTTTTTGTGCAGCAAATGTGTAATTTTCTGCAAAATCAACTACAGACAAAATTGTCCCTAGTGGAAACACTTCACAGGATTGTTTGAATTTTATATCTTTCCATCGAGCTCTATGTGAATGCTTGGTTTATTTATATATTTCTTCCTCAAACTTCTTCAAAAATTCTATCACATTGATATTATCTACCTTCAATCAATCCTTTTGGAAATAATATTTGAAGAATGTGGAGTCGTCCTGCTCATATATTCATATCTCTTCCAATTGACTCTTATATTAGAAAAATATTGATCATTCATATCAATATGATACTTTGAATGAAACAAACTTATATTTCCACAACGATCACATTTCTTTCCACCAACACATTTTTTTTTGTAAAATAAATCATCATCTTCTCTTTCACATAGAATTTCAGATATAAAAACACAGAACCTGGCCATAAAGTTTTACCAAAATCCAAAAAAGTGTCGTAATACAACTCCAACTCCACATGATAACGACAACAACACGTGTCATGGACAATGATGGGTCTAACAAACCATGGTTTTTGTTGCACACATGTATTGATGGAAATTTTAACTTCGTTGTGCTCTTCTTTGAACTTTTAAACAACTCTATTTGTGTCATTGGCAATATATGGTTTGGATGTTCTTCATATTGATTTTGTACTATTCTTCGTCTCAACACATCCTTTGTATGTGGTGAAACATGAGATTCTTCCAACCAACAATTACGGGCCAATTATTTAACATTTTTTGCAAGTCTATCTTTGTAGGGCTGTCTAGAATCACTGTCTAAAAAACCAATTCATCATTTACATATATTTGGAAACAAAATTTTCTATGTTTGTGAGATGTTTTTCTTGACGCTCCCATCATTTTTGCCATGTGTCGTGTCAAACGATATTTTATATTGGTAGATGAAACAACTGTTGTTTGTATCTCTCTACATGCAACATGGACATCTTCTTTTCAAGATTTTCCAAAAGCTTTTAATACACTAGTTATATTGTTAAAGACATTATGTGTCACCTTTGTATCCTTTGTCGACTTTTGAATACCCAATAATGGTGTAGCTTCTTTTAACTTTCTTGTCTTCATTAGACAAAGTAAAAGTTGAGCTTGCACTGTTACTGATTCATCTTTGAAAAAAGTATTATACATATTCTTAGTTCGATATCTTATATAATGCTTAGCTTTTTTCTTCCCAAATTTGTCAGTATCAACATTTTCTAATATTTCATCATCAATGTTGATAGATTCTCCTGCATATTTCAATTTAATGTTTATATTAAAAAACATAACACAAACATAAATTCACTAAATTATATATATTTGAGTGTTCATCTTGATTTATATAAATTTATGTACATACCTATAGGTGATTCGTCTTCTGCTTCAATTTCAGTTTCAATGTCTTCTACTTCAATTTCGGTTTCAATGTCTTCTTCGACATTATGAGACGAATCTATTTATGTAAATTTTGAAAAACATCAATTTGTAATTACAATCAATTATATTAAATTTACAATATTTTAAATTTGAATTATGTACTTTCTGAATACAATCCCAATGTGTGTCGTGTGCTCGATCATCATATGTGCATGCATACTTGGTTGAACTTCTTCTTGTTGAAAATCTCTATTGACATTATCATCATTTGTTTCTTGAATATTTGCACGTTCTTGTTTCTTTCTCCAATAAAGCTATTTCCTTTGTTCGATTTGATGAGTATCATCTCGAGTGCGATCATATTTTCTCTTGCGCAAACTTTTGTTTCCCATGACTTTTATAGTTATCTGTAAAATATATATTCAACAAAGACTTCACCTTGAAAAAATGCTAAATATTTATCTTTCAACATATAAATTGTTATTCCAATAAAAACTTGAACAAACATCAATTACCTTATTCAACAAAAACCAAAAATATGATTCGAAAATTTGTTTAAGTGCTCTATAAAACCACCATGTATCGATATCGATCCTCCGATTAAGCCTATGGAATAGAGGGAAGAAATAAAGAAAGAAAATAATATAGCTACAATCGGTAATAGAAATGCTTTGAAATCCCTATCCTTGAGCTTATATCTATCTGTCCATCCTATGAATTGTGTTAAATGTGTTCGACTGAAAGCCTTTTTATACAATTTGGCGCGAAATGAAACGATACGACGTGTCTTTTCATTTTTTCCAACTGACAGAATTCGGTCGATAGCCTTTCAGCCGAAAGAATGGTTTTTCGGCCGAAAACCTTGGAAACCGTTCAGTTTTGACGGTTTCCGTTAGATTTTAGTCTTTCGGCCGAAATATTAGTTTTTTGGCCGAAAGAGTATTTCAGCGGAAAAAAGGAATTTGGGATTGAAAACTAAAACCAGAGAATTGCCCCAAGCTAAACTGAACTTCGAAGGTTGCGGACTCCTGCAAATACTGAGAATTTGGTTTCGAAAATGACACCAACATTTCCAAAATTGAATCTACTTTTAATTCTTATAATTTGTTTTCATCTTCTTTATTTTTATCTAATTTTGTTTAATTTAAAAAAAAAACATTACATAATATTTTCAGTAGACATTATGATTCGGTGAAATGAAATATCAGTATCCCTAAAACTATAGAGTGAAAAAATTTGAAAAAAATATATTCATAATCCTTAAACTGTTCTTTTCAAAAGGGTATATTTAGATTTTAGTTTTAAGTAAAAATTAAGATAGATACAAGGTGTAGAAAAACATATGTTTAAAATCTGCAATGTTTTCAGCTTGGTCAAATTCAAAAAATTGTAGAAATTATAATATTCATCTGTTAGATTCAAAATTATAGTAATAATAAAATAGAGTCTCTGTAGATTATTGCAGTATATTTCATTTCTTAAAAATGTAAGTTTAATAATAGATACATTGTTGTAGAAAAAAGTAACTCATTATCATTCCTTTCATGAGGGATGATTTTAAGGATGAAAATTTATTTTAAAATGTAGAAACCTTCGTGAATATTACTAATCCTTCACATGCCAACTATAAATGATTGGTGATATTTTTGTAAAAATATTCAAATTTCTAAGGATTTAATATAGTTTTTATAAAAGTTTGGCGATTTTAAAGGTAAAATAATTTTATTCTATAGAATTTGGGCGAATAATTTTTAAAATAGCAAATCTTGTTTTTGGAAAAACCATGGAAAATTAGCCCATGAGCGAAATTTAGCCCCTAAAATCATCTCTGCCTTTCATGTTTAAGGAACATACTCTTAAACAATTGTCAAATTGACATATCAAATCGTGATAAAAAGAAATTGAAAAATAGTCATTGAAAAGCTAACAGAATTCTTCACAAGTTTTGTTTTTACTATAAAGTGAAATTCTAAATAAAAAAAATACTTTTGCATGCCGGAAGTTGAAGAACTTGTGAAAATACGTTTTTTTTTCTCATAAAACAAGAAAACGTGTAACCCATCTTCATGATTTCACCCAAGGTGGAGGAGGAAATCCCCCCAAGCTAGAAATTAGAGGAAAGTGCAGTGGCATCCAACGAAATCATCGTAGAGGTAGCTGGACAGGAAGAGAAGGAGGAGCATCCTTAACATTTCGCCAGTCGACTAGTGGAGGAGCACCTTCAACTCCTATTCGAAATACAACAGAGACAGGATGACCAGATACATTCCCAAAGCATCCTTGGTCAAAGGATGGACATCTTGTTTGACGCCTTTGTGGATGCTCCTACACGCGCCAGATGCCCCACTTGTAGACAACGGTTCACCCCGGCCTACACAATTCATGGAAAACCCAGCTCAACTAAGGATTGAAGTCTCCAGGTTTTGGTTTTTTTCTTATTCTAGTTGCAGGATTGATGGTCCAACTCACCACAGCGACATGAAAGATGATCATGCAGTTTTTTTTTATTATGTGTATGTAGTTAGGATTATAGTAGCTCTGCCTACATCTAGTCCTAGCGATAAGTTATGAAATATTCTTCAAACTTTTTTGTTCATGCAGAAACACTGCAATTTTGTGTGTAAGCAATTTTACTACAAAAATGCTAGTACTCATGACGATGTGTCAATTTCTGAACATCATGATGTCACCTGTTCTGGTTTCCCATTTGTGGCAGAATAGGTGGCTCATACTAGCCATTGTACAACACACATATGTCATTAATATAAGGTTCCACTTTTACTCACAAAAAAAAGTAAAGTAATTCATATGAACTTTCAATTCTATGCACAAAAAATATGCTACTCAATATGAAGGATATGTGTAATTCCTTTTGTGTTCAACATAAAATGGATACTTAGAATATAAAAAAAATAAAATAAAATAGATACTTAGAATTTAAAAAAAAAATATTAATGACAAAAAACATTTCAATGTTTACCAATTTTTTAAATAAAATATTTCAATATAAACTTTATATAAAATACTAATATATCAATAACAAAACACTATAAAATGATTTTACACAATTTTTAATAACAAAGCTTAAAATAACCAAATATAATAATATATTTTTCCAAACAAAGAAATTATATATATTAATGTAACTATTTAGTAAAAATACCAATATTAATATGTTTTAAAAATAGAACGAATTAGATATTGATAGCAAAAAAAACATAAAATAAAATAAAAATATGGAAAAAATTAAGATTAAAAAACAAAAAAAAAAAAGCAAATTAAATATGATTAAAATTAAATTAGAATAAATAATAAAATGCATCTAAATTGATTTGCATCCTCGGTTTCAAAAAACAAATTGCATAATAATGTATGATTTTAAGTTTTTAGAAGAGGATAAAATATAATTTGCAAAGAAGAGGATAAAATATAATTTTGAAAAACCCCTCGTGAGAACATGTTGCAATGGAGATGAAAAAAAAATCAAATACAATTTTTCCTTTCTATCATCAACCTAATTTTAATTCTCCATTTTAAAGCACGATCTTTTCCCAAAAAATTCTTCTCTATTTTAAAGCATCATCTTTTCAAAAAAATTGCATGATGATGTCATGACTCTAAGTTCTTAGAAGAGGATAAAAATAGTTTGCAAAAACTAGTCAAAACATGTTGCAATGGGGATGCGTTAAAAAGTGTAAATGGTTTAATGTGAGTTTGTATGATATACATGATATGCTATATTGCATGAATTTATTTTAAAATTGCAACTATTAATTATTTCTATATTTATTTTTTATTTATTTAATATTAAATATATTACATCATTTTATTAATCATTTTATTAATTATTTATTTTTAGATTTATTTTTTAGATTTTTTAATATTAAGTATGTTATATATAATTTTAGTTTTATTAGATTAAAAATTTTAAATTGTATCTAGGTAGTTTCTTTAAATTAAATTAAGAGGTATAAGGCTTAGTTGTATTACTTATCTAATAGTGGTAAATTAATCTCTAATAATGATAAATTAATTTGGAAAAAATTGAGATATATAAAATTTAAAAAATGACAATAATAATAAAATATATTACTTAATAATAATAACATAGACTATCATAGATTCATCTTAATTTTAATTAATCTATAAAGTGTTATGAATATTTTTCTCAAAAACTTTATCACTAAATATCTTCCAATATTTTGAATTTTTTATTATGCAATTATTTCCTTAGATCCTATATTTTTTATTACTTGTTTAGTACTCAGATTTATGGAAATATTTAAAATCTGAAAAAGAAAGAGCAAGCAAGTTAACACACCATCCATACAATTGAACACAAGATGTGACCTCTAAACCCCAAGATGGAAGAAAATTCACTTAGAAGGTGAGGCTACCACTGGCATGAATGGTTGCTACAAAATCGTATACCTCCTTTATTATGCTCTCAAGTCTCACTCCTAGATTCTTTGTTCAACTATGGAACAAGTACAATGCTAAAAGAATGAGATTGTTTCTCTTCCTAGCAACTTAATATTTAACATATTGTGGTAGTAATTTAGGGTTAGAGTTAGGGATTTTGCATGCCTCAACCCTCAATTAATGTTAGGGGTTTTGACCATCTAGAATATTGTTCAAAGTACACATGTGACTAGTCCACAAGTGCTAGTAATGCGGGCTCAAATGGCATACACTTGGTACCATGGTGGCCAATAGTGTAGGTTAACTTGCAAGAGCCATGAATTTGGCATATGAGCTCCAATTGAGGTGATTTTGGAAATATTTAAAAGATTGCAATGTGTATAACAACATCAAGGGGTTGTGAGACACACTCACCAAGTTTTGACTCTCATAAGTGTCATTTGATGTCTCAAATTGGATTCGGGAGGTTCTGGACCCTAAATATCCAAACTGGGACTTGCCTCTAAAATGGGTCTTCCAAGCCAATTCCTCCATTTTTCTACCCAGAAAGTACCATGATCCATTCTAGATCATACCTCCCTATTTAAGGAGGATTTTGGTCACCAAAATATTTTTTTTTTTTTACGAAAACGGTTATGTTGCATTAATGGGCATTCTGGCCAACCAGAATCTGAAATTTACAAATCCGAAAAAGGTTGGTGACCTCTAACAGTGCTGCCAACCTTCTGGTGAATGTCTTGGGAGACCAGTTCC
>ML787364.1:44342-61618 GCA_009831015.1 Picea engelmannii
TGCACACCACGCTGAATCCCTGAGCACGCGCTGTAAGTCCACGCTGAAACCCTGAGCACGCGTCCCTGCAAACGATCTGAGCGATGGCGGCTAGGGTTTGGGCCCTAGCCGCTTGGGCAGTTCGACTCGTTCCATCTCTCCATACATTTTGTGTACTGGTCACCAAAATATTTTACTAAATGAGGTGATGAAATTTTTTCTCTACCTTCTCCATGGAGTACCATTTTTCCTGGCTTGGAAGTTGTCCTTTTAATTCTATCTACTCGATGTCATGTTACCTTTGTCTAGTAGTTCTAGACGATTTTTTCAAAATTCTATCTTCTTCCATCTCTACTTGATATTTTGGTACTAAGTCCAGTATGGTAGGTAATAATTTCTACTTAGTTTCCTGATCCAACATGGAAGACTCATAGAGTTTTATATTTTCCACATTAACTGTTGAGTAAATTCACATATATGGGGGTAGATTGAGTCTATAGTCATTATCACCCACCTTCTCTAATACTTCAAAAGAAGCATAGCATAGATACTTTATCTTCTTACCATGGCCCTACAGTCTTTGTTTTTTTAGATGCAACCAAACTCTATCTCCCACCTTGCATGTTTTCTCAATTTTATGCTAATCATGTTGGGCCTTGTACTTTTTTTATGACTTCTTGACTGTCTCTTATAGCTACAGATGGATCTTCCTAAACGTTTCAACAAATTTATCCACTTTCAATTCTTCTCCTATGATGTCTTCCCTCACTCTTCCTTGTTTTCCATATACAACATCCAATGGTGAAGGAAACAAATACCCAACGAAAGTTTCAAAAGAGTACTTATCGATAGAAGTGTGGACCAATTTGTTATAAGAGTGTTGAATATAGATTGTATTTTCATCCCAGGTCTTTGGATGCTTCTTATTGTAACCTATCAAAAGTTGAACTAATATCCTGTTGATTACTTTTGTCTACCCATCAATATGTGGATGGAAAGTTGTAGATCTCTTCATCTTGGTTTCCCTATTTTCTCAAAGTGTAGTATAAAAGGCACTAAGAACTCTAGTATTCCTATCTAATATGATGCTCCTCGGTATCCCAAAGTGCGCTCAAACTTATTCAAATAAAATGTTTGATGTTTGTCCTTTGATGTTATTTTAACAAGGTAGAAGAATTTGCATCTTGTTGAACCTGCCAACTACCACAAATAGATAGTCATGTCCTCTCCTAGTTGTTGGAAAACTCCCCAAAAAATACATGGAGATGCTAACCCAGGTTCAAGTCGATATAGATAAGGGATGGTATAAACCATGCTTTCTATTACTAGGATTGTTGGCACAAAAAAGTATGCATCCTATAATATATGAAGATACATCTTCTTTTATTCTATGCCAATACACATACCTTTGTAAGTTGGCTATTCACTTCCCAACACAAAAACATTTTGCAACCTTTGAGGTGTGAGAATCTATGATAAGATACAATATTTCACCTTTACAAACACAATTCTTGTTTATCTTGTAGATTAACCCATTCTAGAGATGATAGCCATCCTTACCATATGCATCTTCTACACAATTTTATCCTTGTAGCTAATGTAAAACCTCTTTAAAGTCTCCATCTTCTGTATATGATTATTTTTATGAATCATAGGTAAAATGGTCCATATGCGTAAGAGTTATTAAAGATATAACATTGGATATGGGTGGCCTTGAAAGCATGTCTTCCAACGTATTAGTGTTATTATTCCTATATTTTATGAATAGATGAAATTGTTGCAAAAATCCCATCCACTTTGTAGTATCTATTTTGTTGAATGTTACTTTGGGCCTACAAATACTATAGTCATTAGTTATTAGTGTGGACAATGGTTTCCTTTCCCATGAGATAGTGATTCAATTTATTAACATCTTCGACCAAGACATAGAGTTCCTTATCATATCTAGGGTATTTCAAGAATCCTCCATGCAAAATTTCATACTGATTGCATATTGGGTTACCTCCATACTTCAATACCACTCCCATAACATAGCCAATTATATCCATATCTACTTTGAAAGACAACTACAATTTCGGAAATGCAAGAACTGGTTCTTGAATCATCTTGCATTCTAGCTCTTTGAACGCTTTCTTCTAATTATTTCTCCATTGAAAACTCTTACCGTTGGTTGTTGGGGAATGGAGTCGTGTAGCTACTACTAAAATGGATGGAACTATAAAATTTCATTGGCACTGGGATTCCCTGACAAAGTTCCTAACTTTAGTGAATTTAGTAGGAACTAGCCACTTGAGGATGGCCTCCATATTTG
Organism: Picea engelmannii; assembly: GCA_009831015.1. Classification (NCBI taxonomy): domain Eukaryota; kingdom Viridiplantae; phylum Streptophyta; class Pinopsida; order Pinales; family Pinaceae; genus Picea; species Picea engelmannii. The sequence continues at coordinate 46,633 of ML787364.1, forward strand.
AAGGGTCTATCTTGAGTTCCCCTCCACCAATAATATAATCCAAATACAATAATCACCACTAAGAAAACTCACATTTATTAATGTTATCCAATATTTGATGATTTTTAAGAGTCTCTAACACCTACATGAGATGTGATATGTGCTCTTCCTAGGTATATCTATAAACCAATTTGTCATCTAGATACACTATTATAAATGAATTTGAATAGGGATGAAATACATCATTCATCAATCACATAAATGTAGTTGGTGCACTACATAAACCAAAATTCATTATCAGTCATTCATACAAACCTTTGCTTGTCTTGAAGATGTTCTTTCAAGTATCTTCTTCTTTAACATGTTGCTCAGGATATCCCAATTTGATATCCAACTTGGTTAAGTACTTGGCATGCCACAACTAATATAAAAAATCATCGATCCTAGGTTGAGGGTGTCAATTGTTGAGTGTGACCTAGTTCAAATCTCTATAGTTGATACACATTTTCCAAGTCCCATGTTTCTTAGGTATTATGATGATAGGTGACCCACGAAGTGAGGTGTTTGTTCTAATTACTCCTCGCTCTAGCAATTATTGGAAATGTTTCTTCACTTATTTTTCTTCTAGGATATATTATCTATAGAGCCCATTATTTGGTAATGTGGAGTCATGCAACAACTATATGTCATTCTCCAATTCCCTTTTAGATGTATCCCTTTAGTCTCCTACAAAACTCCTTTGCATGGATGCAACAATCGTCCGACCGACATTTTTTTCTCTTTGATACATCCCTCCACGGATGCCTTTACTCTTATTGACTCACCCTCTAGATGACTCTCTCTTAAGAAAGGAAATACAAATGTTCTTACTTCAACTGATCAAATATTTGTCTTGGTTAGCACTTATGAGAAATATCTTCGATATACCTTTGTGTGCATTGATGATGAATGACTTCCCATCCTTGATCACATGATATTGTTTTTCTCTCCTCATAAATTTCACATACCTCATATACATCTATGGGCTCCAAAACACTACACCATGCACATGAAAGGGTACTACATCTAAATCCACCTCATCAACAAAATTTGTACTTATAGAAAATTTGATCATACCCTGTTTAGTGAACTTTAGCTCCATATCCTTATTTACCAATACCAATGGATATAATCTCATATGATCATAAAATTCCAACCCAAGGTTGCTGAATAGATCATCTTCTATGAGGTTTTAATGTGAACTGGCATGTAAACTGGAATTGATTAGAGCATCCAACTGGGTCTTTTTGACCTGAATAATAATATGAAAGAGCTTTTTCATATCCCTATATTTCCTTTGATGAAGACTACTTAGATTCACCTCCTTGTACACTGAAGTGTGCATAATATTCTCATCCACATCCAAGGTGCACTCTACTAGGTTGTTGAATCCATTCCTAGGAGGTTCTTCTTCTTGGCATCCTTCTTACGATTCTTAGAATTCAACTTTAGATGTGGATTCCAATACTTATCTCCAGCATGGCCATCGATATTACAATGGCTGTAGTGCCCTTTTGAATCCTTGGAAAAATGTGTAGTGGTTTTCATTTTCTTCTACTTTCCTTTCCACTTCTTCCACCCTCCTCAAAAGCATTTTGGTGGTATTATGTTTAGAACCAATTGGATGTCCTTTATTATAGATTATGTTCTCTAGGTATAGTGCTCGCACACAGGCCTCATAAATAGTTTTAGGTTTAAAGATAATCACGTGCTTCTATATATTGTTGTGTAGACCCCCTAGATACTTGAGGAGTATGTCTAAGTTCTTGGGAGATATTCCTAACATAATTATCATTTTATGGAACTTGATGATGTACTCTTTCACACTCTTCCCTTGCCTCTGCGTAAAGGAATGCAAACTAATCCACTGGCCCTCTACATACCCAATATGGTAGTATTGGGACTTGATAAGGATTTAAAACACCTCCCACTTTCACGAGGACTAGTTTTACAAGGGATGTGCAATGTATTCAATCCTGAGGAGATAATGGGTCCTAATTTTGACATGTTTTCATCTTTAGTTTTACCTTATTCATCTTCCCTTTTCCTATACTTATTTATCCTTTTTCCTATACTATCCCATTCCACCTCCTATCATAATGAGTGATATAATATTAAACACAATAAGATTTAAATAAGAGGTATTTTAAGAGTTTTCATTAATCATGTTCAATATAAAATAAATTGTGTGTCATCCAAACTTAATGTATGTTGAAAAGACTAATGGTGCATTGTCTAATGGTTTTGAGTAATATTCTAAAATATCTACATTTTCATAATGAGTGATATAATATTGAACACAATAAGATTTAAATAAGAGGTATTTTAAGAGTTTTCATTAATCATGTTGAATATAAAATAAATTGTGTGTCATCCAAACTTCATGTATGTTGAAAAGACTAATGGTGCATTGTCTAATGGTTTTGAGTAATATTCTAAAATCTCTACATGTTCATAACGAGTACATGCGATAATACCAACCAAGCATCCGTTTGTATGTAGATATAATGGGAAAATGTCCTAGGGCCACTAGTCAAGCAATGAATTATAAATTAATAAAATATTCTACAAATTAATTCATAGATAGGTCCCATGAATTCATTGGTATAACCATTCATAGAGATGCCACAAATTCATTTCTATAACTTGCCACTAATTCATTGCCTCGGGAAGATAATAAAGGATCAAATTCATGGTTTTAACGATTGGATACTGGATTTCTATAGGTCCACATGTGCAAATCTATTTTTCTACATATACATGAATTCTAGATTAGATTAGTTTGGGTAGTGATAACCATATAGTGAGCATGAAATAGATTGATTGCTACAACTTCCTTATAACTAAATTTCCATAGTTAATTACTAATTTCAGTTTCATTCATGTATTCTATTATAATAGCTAGAGAACCTGTATATTTTTATTAATTTCTTTCTAATAGTTTTTAAAAATTTGACATCTATAAAAGATGAAGATTTGCCTTTGCAAATTTCTTTCTAATAGTTTTTTAAAATTTGACATCTATAAAAGATGAACGATTTTCCTTTGCAAAGGAAAGGATGTTTAGAGAGGGCCCTCTCATATATTATGTGATAGTGTACAATTTCTTAGGGATTTGTTTTTAATAAAAATTATATATATATATATATATATATATATAATAAGGGAACATGCGATTTATTAATTTTATTTAATCTGTTGTAGTTTAACTAAACACTTTATTTTTGGGAGGAAGGATCCACTTCAATAAGAATAGGTGTTAGGTAAGATGAGTAGTTTTATTTTTTCTTTCATAGATTCATTTAAATTTTAAAGATGAATTAATTTCCTTTACAATATTAAATAGATAATCTCTACAAGATAAATCAATTTATTATGCATCCTCTTGCTTAAATTTTCAATGTCACGAACAATTAAGATTTATATAATTTACTAGCATTGAAGACTTTGGTTTATGGAATGAAATTCCTAAATAATACAAGGATATTCTATTTTGATAAAAGTGTTCTTATTGATATGGCATGCCAACCAATAAATAGATCATTGACATTTGTGTTGTTGTGCCTTCAATTTTGATGAAGTTATTCCCGACAAATTTAGATTTAGGAAGTTTTCTTTATTGAGAGTGTGTTTTGAATTGTGTAGCGTAGAAGTACCTTGATTTTGTTCCCTTTCAGTTAATATAAGAATATTATAAAACTAAGATTCAATAAGGAACTTTTAGCATACAGATATAGTGCAAGGCATCTCACAAGAAATATCACTGCAGGTTGGAAAATTAATGCACAATCCATTTAGTTAATCTTGTTGTAAAATAGTAGGATAATTAAATAGATCATAACATATCCAAGGTTATATCCAATAGACCAATGTTGATTATGTTTCATATAACCTTGCATGAGCAAATATGTTACATAGAGGGGCACCAACTTCTATACGTAATAATAGTTGTGCATGAAGTCACTCACTCACTAAAATCAACTAAATATTCACGTATTCTATTCAAGTTTGATTTATATAAATCATTTGATCATTTAATTTGGTACTTCATAGTCCACACATTGGCATATTTTAGCCTTATTTCAATTTGGGTTATCTAGGTTAAAAACTAGTCAATATCCTTTTATTGTATTGGATAATGTCTATCCTTCCTTTGATTTCAACAAATCTTCAAGAATGAGACAAGGAGACCCTCATTCCCATTTTATGTTCATTCTTATGTTGGATGGTTTGATGACATGTATTCACTATGGTGTTTCTTCAAGTAATCTAAAAGGCCCTAACCTCCTGAATGTCTTTGATCCCCTTTCCCACACATAATTTGTGGACGATATAACACTTATGGGCCATCCATCTACCAAGGAATCAATGTATATCAAATTGATCCTAGACTATTTATTGTTAGCATTAGGGACTATCATTAATCAAGAAAATTCTCTTATATTCTTCTTCAACACACTTGTTATCACCCAACCCAATATTTAAAAAATTATAGGCTTCGTAAAACAAATTCTTCCCTTAAAGTATCTAGAAGTGTCGCTCATATAAAATGCAATGAGTAACATCTCCATGGAATGCATCCTATCAAAGTTGGAAAAAAATATTAGCTCATATACCTTTAGGTCTCATAACCTTATAGGTGTATTAATATTATTTAAATTAGTGTTGTGAATCTATGCCAATATATATGTTCCTACTGTTGGCTACATTAGCCAAGATCCTTAAGTCCATAGAGTGTCTTCAAATATATTTTTATATGGAGGGGTGCCAAAAAGGAATGAAAATATGCCCATTGGCATGGGATAAAGTGTTGGATATGTGTTATATTCTTTGCATGTGTGTGTGTGGGCGTGTCAGATTCAACAACTGCGTCTGACAAATTAATCCTGGATTAAGGAATATGGTTTTGGTATCTACATAATACCTAAAAACATTGTATATATTGTATGGTGAATGGTGAAATTCGATATAATGAATATAAGAGAGGTTTTCCCCGGTTGAGGGTTTTCGGTATAAATTTCTGTGTACTATGTGTATGAGCCATAAATTAAATTCTGTTTTGCTTAAGAATATATATTCATTGCTTTACTTCATAGGTTTAAAACTTACATGTGGTATCAGAGCTTGTTTTTGGCTTTAGAGGGACGCCTTTGTTGCTAAGGGTTTGGCTCGGTCTTGATAGATCAAGTTTATCTTGGGTCTGTGATAAACCTGGTTTTAGTGGGAGCTTTTGCAATGGAGATTCGAGTGTAGAAAGAGGAATGGCGAGCTCTTCTAGAATTGATATAGAGAATTTCAACGGTAAAAACTTTGAGCTATGGAAGCTCAAGATGGAGGACCTTATTGTAGACAAAGAAAAATGTATCGTTGTGGATCCTGGTACACTGCCTACTGGTACGCAGCCTACTGGCACACAGTCGAATGGTACACAACCTACTAGTACAAACACTACTAGTACACCACCTACTGGTATGTCAAAGGAATATTGGGATAAGTTGGATAGAAGAGCAAGGACTACTATTCGACTCTGCCTAGTAGATTTGGTGTTGTTGAATGTCTCGGGAGAATCTACAACCAATGAGCTATGGGATATGTTAGGGAATTTGTATCAATCAATGTCCCTGGTAAACAAGTTGTTTCTTCGAAAGAAGTTGTATCATCTTAGGATGGAAGATTAAGTTTCTCTGACAGAACATCTAAATTCCTTTAATGCTCTGGTAAGTCAACTTGTCTCTGTTAATATTATGATTGCAGAAGAAGATAAGTGTAAATTACTTTTTTATGTTCTTTGCCAGACTCTTGGGATAATCTAGTTGTAGCAATTGGTAGTACCACTCAATCTACATTGAAGTATGAGGATGTAGTTGCATCCTTGTTATCTGAAGAGATGAGGTGGAAAAACATGGATGGTCATAGCACAAATGTTTTATTTTTAAGAGGGCGTACCCAAGACAGGAATCNGGGGGGGAGACCTAAATCTACAGGTAGATCTACGTCTCCAAGAAAATCTTTGAGGAAATGTTGGAAGTGTGGTAAAATAGGGAATTATAAGAAATATTGCAAGTCTAAGAAGGTTGATAAACCAAAGGGATCTGATAGTACCTTTTCCCCAAAGGAAAAAACCTTCACTAAAGAAGGAGGTGATGTTTACCTGACATCTACAGGTACACATGCAGACTGTGATGTATGGTTGGTCGACTCATGTGTGTCATACCATATGACTCCTCACAGGGAGTGATTCTCTGAATATGAAAAATATGATGGTGGTGATGTATTCCTAGGAGATGACTCAATAGCCAAAATCTGGGGACGTGGAAGGGTTAAGTTGTTGCTAAAAGATGGAAGGATTAGAACTCTCCCTAGGGTTCTACACATTTCAAAACTAGCCAGAAGCCTAATATCTATAAGAAAGTTAGATGATGCAGGAGTGGATAGTGTATTTGGAAAGGACACTTGCAAGATGGTACGAGGAGAAATGGTGTTGATGAGGGGATTTCGGTGTGGAACTCTGTACAAGTTGTTGGGAAGCACTTATACTAATGGATGTAACAGTTTTGTTTTCCTTGAGCAGACAAATAAAGAAGACAAGACCAATACCATCCCTGAAAAAAATACCATGTTGTGGCATCAAAGACTGGGGCATAATCGAGAAAAGGGCCTTCAAACACTACATGGTAAAGGCATGGTTGAAGGTATGTCTAATTGCACTCTGGATTTTGATTTTTGTGAACATTGTGTATATGGTAAACAAAATCGAGTAAGATTCCCATCTTATGCTACAAGAGTAAAGGAGATCTTAGAATTGATACACAGTGATGTGTTTTGACCTGTGCCTATTCCATCACTAGGTAAGTCTGTGTATTATGTTTCATTCATAGATGATTTCTCAAGGTACACATGGATTTATTTTCTTAGAAAGAAATATGACGTATTTGATAAATTTAAAGCATTTACGGCTCTAGTAGAAAATCAGACAGAGAAGAAAATAAAGGTATTGAGAACAGATAATGGTGGATAATTTTGCGGAAATGAATTCAAAGAATTCTGTAAGAAGTGTGGTATAGCAAGGCAGAAGACTACTCCATACACTCCTCAGTAGAATGGAGTTGTAGAAAATATGAACAGGACATTGATGGAAAAATCAAGGAGCATGCTCGGCGGTGTTGAGTTAGAATAGGAATTTTGGGTAGAAGCAGTGGGTACAACATGTTACCTAGTCAATCGATCACCTTCATCAGCATTGGATGACAAAACTCAACATGAGGCATGGACTGAAAATAATCCCTCTCTTCAACATCTTAGAGTGTTTGGTTGTGATTCTTATGTACATGTTCTAAAGGAAAATAGGAGTAAGCTGGATAAAAAAAGATGAAAAGTGTATCTTTATTTGTTATAAAGATGGTTTGAAAGGTTATAAGCTTTGGAACCTAGAAACTAAGAATATTTTTTACATAAGCATATAGGGGCTTCCGTAGTGCAAGATATTAGATATTATTTTCGGGATTAACTGCGTAGTGTAATTCATTAATCTATGACCCATATCCATGAGTATAATACTCATGGATATGGGTCATAGACTAATGACTTACACTATGCAGTTAATCCAGAAAATAATATCTAAGATTGTTTACAGTCGGGATGTTGTTTTTAGAGAGGTAAAAGATGTGTCCAAACAAGGATTCCTTCCAAGGAAAGAGGAACTTGAGAAAATAGAGCTAGAGTTGGATGCAAAATTTGAATCATCTGAAGAAGATGAAGCATCAGAAGAAGAAGAACCGCATACCATAGTATTGAGGAGATCAGTGAGAGAAAGAAGGAAACCAGAAATGTATAGTCCACTTTATTTCCATTCCAATTTTGCTTTATCTATTACTGATGATGATCCCAAAACTGTTAGGGAAGCAGTGAACTTAGAGGATAGTAAACTCTGGAAGAAGGCCATGGTTGAAGAAATTGATGCCTTGGATAAGAATGAGGCATGGGATATAGTTGAGTTGCCAGCTTCAAGAAAATCTATTGGTAGCATATGGTTGTTTAAGAAGAAGTTTAATGCAGAAGGAAAAGTGGAGAAATACAAAGCTTGGTTAGTAGCAAAAGGTTATTTCCAGGTAGATGGAATTGACTTTGGTGAGATTTTTTCTCCTATTTCTAAGTTAACTTCTATTAGATTTATTTTATCTATTGCTATTGCTTTTGATCTTGAAGTGGAACAGATGGATGTGATGACAACATTCTTACATGGGGATCTGGAAGAAGAAATCTAGATGAAGAAACTAGAAGGATTTTTACTGAAGGGAAAGAAAGAGTTGGTCTATAAGCTAAAGAAGTCACTATATGGTTTGAAGAAATCACCTAGGATGTGGTACCAAAATTTTGACACATATATCCTTGGATTGGGATTTGTGAGAAGAAGGGTTAATCACTGTGCATATTCCAAGCAGGTTGGTAATCACTTCATTTATGTAGTGTTGTATGTTGATGACATGTTGTTGGTAGGAAATAACATGGATGTTATCAAGGATGTGAAATCACAGCTATCCTCCAAATTTGACATGTAGGATCTCGATGCTACTAACTTCATTCTGGGAATGGGAATTAAAAGAGATCGTGCAAACAGGAAACTTTGGTTGAATTAGAGAAAATATGTTGAGACGATATTGCAGAGGTTTAATATGCATGGAAGTAAACCAGTCAAGGTTCCTATCCCTATAGGTGTAAATTTATTTGCAGATCAGTGTCCCAAGACACAAGAGGAAGAAGAGGACATGTCCCATGTTTTGTATGCTAGTGTAGTTGGTAGTTTGATGTATGAAATGGTTTGTTATAGACTGGACATTGCACATGCAGTGAGAGTTTAGAGCAGGTATATGTCAAAACTAGGGAAGGATCATTGGACAATAGTAAAGAGGGTCTTTGGGTATTTGCATGGCACTACCAATTATGGATTGTGCTACTAAGGAAGACCAAGATTGGACAGAGTGGTGGACATACATGGCTTTGTTGATGCAGACTGGGCTGGAGATCTAGATTGCAGAAGATCTACACATGGGTATGTGTTTAACCTATTTGGAGGAGCAATCAATTGGATGAGAAAAAGACAGGTTGTAGTGGCACTCTCAACTACAGAAGTTGAATACATGGTAGCCACTCATGCAAGAAAGGAAGCAATATGGTTACAAAGATTGTGTTACGGTATTGGGTTGGTACAACAAGCAGTGAGATTAGATTTGACAGTCAGAGTGCAATATTCCTGGTAAATAACCCAACTTATCATTCAAAGACAAAGCATATTGATGTTCAGTATCACTTTGTGAGAGACATGGTTGAGGAAAAGAAGTTGTTTCTCGAAAAGGTTGATACTTTGAAGAATGTTGCAGATTCATTGACAAAGTCTGTGAGCATAGAAAAGTCCTCCTGGTGTAGAGTAACAATGGGCATTGCTTCCCTGGATTGTCGACTATATAATCTTGTGGACCCCTAGATGCAAAGAAAAAAACAAGTGGGAGAATGTTGGGTATGTGTTATATTCTTTGCATGTGTGTGTGTGGGTGCATCAGATTCGACAGTTGCATCTGACGATACCTCTAGTAGTTCTCTTTGTGTAGTGTGCACCTGGCGCTTCCTAGGGGGGCCAGGTATGCCCCCCCTTGGTTACGCGCAGTGTTTGGGGCAGCGCCTTGAATTTTGTTTTTTGGGCGGTTTTTCCTATTTTTAGCGATTTTCTAAATTAATCTCGGATTAAGGGATTAGGGTTTTGGTATTTGCGGAATACCTAAACATTGTATATATTATATGGTGAATGGTGAAATTTGATATAATGAATATAAGAGAGGTTATCCCCAGTTGAGGGTTTCCAGTATAAATCTATGTGTACTATGTGTATGAGCCATTGATTAAATTTTGTTTTTCTTAAGAATCTATATGCATTGATTTACTTCACAGGTTTAAAAATTACATAAAGTATATTAAGAAAAAGTTTTAGGTTTTCTTGGAGTTAGAGACCTTGAGAATCTCAGTAAGGTTTTGGCATAGAAAACTTGGTTGTAATGAGTCAATAGAAAGAGTGGATTATGAGGTCAAATATGGAGGAAATAATATGTAGCAGATGTCTAAGAAAAATATCTAATAAAAATGTAGGGACACAAACCAATATCTCTAATATGTATTATATCTTGGGAGAACAAACCTCTTATCCAAAACCACTTCTTCTGGGAAATTTGAATAGGAAAATCAACCTGTTTTTGCATAAATCATTGTAGTACGAGGAATAATTAAAGAATAAAGAAATCCTTATATCAATTAGAAATCTCTTCCACTCCTAGAATTGGTATTATGTCAATTATTCTTACAAATAAGGTAGGGTACATGCCATGCATAATAGAGAGCTAAGGAATCAAGAGAAGGTTGGCCTCTAACAATATTGCAAGACGAAATAGATCTCCTAGAAGAAGAAATATCTTGAGAGAGAAGATATTTTCATCATGTTTGGACCCTTGGGACATGGCCGAAAGTCTTCACCTTCCTCTATCTTCTTGGAAGAAAAAATGTTTTGACATGGGATGAGTTCCAAAGGTGGGGATTTAAAGGACCATACATATTCTTCATGTGCAATCAAGATGAAGATTCATCTGAAAATGTATTTAACTAATGTAAACAGGTATAATTTATGTGGGATAACTATGTTACTACTTTGATATAAATAGATAGAAGAAAGAATGACATTTTGGAAATTGTAGGAGAGTGGTGTTCCTATCCCTTTGTAAACATGATAATAAACACAACTTTATAGATTTTTCTAGGGTTTCTTCTGTGGGTAATTTGGAACAAATGGAACCATTACATATTTAAGGATGAGCAAGGGGTTGGAGATATTATGGGTAGAAATTTCTTAAAATATAAAAGAGACTATACAATCCTTCCATCATTCAATTGAAAGGAAGAGATGCTCAAACATGGAGCAAATAATGCTCTCTCTCTCTCTCTCTCTCTCTCTCTCTCTCTCTCTCTCTCCAAGGCATTGATCCTATGAATTTGGTAGAGGAAAATCCCTCCTGTTATCCTCAATCCAAATATCTAGAAGATTGGTCTTTCCCACCATTGGAATTTATAAAACTCAACTTTTATGGATCTTTGAAAGTCATCCTTGACCCATTGGGGTTAGTAGGAGTATTCAAGGAGTCATTTGATCATATCCTCAGGTTGTTCATGGGATTCACAGTGATAAGAAGAAATAATTCAGTTGAGTTAGTATATTTGGAAATGGGCCTTATAATTTCCACAACCCATGGATATGACAGGTTGACAGGTTGATGATGGAAGGCGACTCCTTCATACTAGGGAACACCCTCAAATGGTTATTGAATGAAACCCAAGTGGACAACTTACACACAATTGATGACTCTTCTTAGTCTTGTAAGGAATTTCTAGAGACATTTCACTCATCCTATCTATCACCCCCCTCTATGTAAAATGTAAATAACATTGTCTCATGGATAGACTAGCCAATCAGGGATTTTTATTGGGCACTTAAGAAGCTTGGATAACATGAAAGCAATAATACTAAAGGAATACTTTATTTGCATCCTTAGATCATATATATAACCCATGTATAGGGTCTTATGGAGGTGCATTGAAGATGTGAGGGACACTTTCAAGAATGATTGTGGAACAGGTGGCAACTATATCTCATAATTTCTAAGCATGTGAGTGCATGGATGATCATAATGTCTCTGAAAGAAATTGAGAGGGTAAGGACAATGAAGGTTACCTGTAAGGTCCTCTGTAACAGAACCTAGGATTTCATAAAATTTAAACATAACATTTCTATTATAATTTCTTTTACTGGTTCTATATTCAGAAAATAACATCATCAAAATAACAGTTTACAGTTTATGGTTCAGCAAAATTCCCAAATGGGCGGCATGATATAAACGATATATTGAATAATGTACACATCATAAATAACATAATGAATCATGATACGGTAATGACATTCTATGATAAATAAAAACAAAAATACCTATGATTTGTTTCCCAACTCTGTTTGTCCAAGCCCGAGATGAGACTGTGATTGTGTCCAAGCTGAAACTGTGCCCAAAACTGAATTTTCCTCCCTGCCAGCTAGGAGTAGCCTGTCCAGCTCCCTAGCTCCAGGATTCCTGGCCCCCGAGCCCAAAACCCCCAGCAACCCGGTGCCCCCTGCAATTGTTCACCAAAACTCCAAAACCAAACTCCCCAAAACTAGAAAAATATCCAACAGCCAAAAATACAGTCCTCTCCTCCCAATTTTTCATAATCCCCTTCTAAAGGCCTCTGCCCAGTCATATCTCCCCCCATTCACCGACTCCCTCCCCTCCATTAATTACCTTATCCTTCCCTTTATTACCTTATCCTCCACTTCATTCTTCATTCCCCCCCTGCATATGTAAAGTCTTATAATAAATAATTTAAAGTTATTCAGCCATTTAATTCATTACCCAAATCTTTGAATGTGTTAATTAATTAATTAATTAATTAATTAATCGACATTTATTAAACAATAATTAATTAATTAATTAAATAAATAATATTATTAATAGTTAATCATTACTTAACTAATACACATTAAGACAGTTAATTATTTAATTAACTATTCTTAATAAACCCTATGCAACTATTTAACCAGGGTTGTTACATACACCCACCCTTCAGGAAACATTGTCCCGAAGTTAAGGTATTTCATGATACAAAGGAAAAGAAACATGGTTCACACATTCATAACAATTAACCAACATTATTAGTAAGTAAGCCAAGAAAGCTCATACATACTAGTGTACATGTACAAGCAATGCATGTGTAGCTAGTACATACAAGTCTCATGTATGTACTAATAATCAATAACTATCACCCTTATAGTAATTTATGTATGCATCCAATGCAATCAACGAGACTATTCTTTTATAAAAGACAATAAACCAATCAAATGTTTGTGAAATCCTTTAATTACAATTATCTAGTTCAACAATTTTATTTAGACAACTGTGGTTTAGTTACGTAATTATGAAAAACAATAAATTCCACCATAAGACAAATCTCCATACTTTCTCAACTATTTATACTCATCCTTCCTCCCTAACTTACTTCCATATTCATTCCTATCCTTCCTTTGTTGGACTATCTTGGAGCGTCAACTATATTGACCTGACTCCAAATAGAACCCGTAAGCGGAAGTGTCACTATCTCGACCAAGCATCCCCAACAGGCAACTGACAGTCATCATCACACATCTAGGGGAGCGTGAGCTAACACCATCCTCCCATGACTTCAGGTTTCAGAGGATACACGGTGGGAAATGCCTCCACCCCTCCTAATCATAACTAGGGTCCACACCCTATAATGGAATATACATTGGCACCATGTTGCTAGGAGTTTTGTTATCGTTTATTCGATTTTTGGTAGTCTCATCACTTGAAATCCTGCACTGGTCCACATATAATAGTAATGTATCCAAACCAATATCATTTCACATACAAAGATTCATACCATATTGTTTCTCGACCGGTGGTCATGTCATTCACTTTCATCATTATTATCCCTTGGCTATTTCATAGCCCATAACCTACAGATTAGTCTGTAACACAAACTCATACATTTCTATGCATTATCATCATGTAATTGCATACAACCATAATTTCAACTCGGTATCCGTCTACCAACAACTTAACATCAAAGTTTTCAAGTTAGAAATAGATCTCATAATATCCCATAATTCAATTTCGACACCCCTTCATAAAATCATCATTTACAAAACAGATTGCATCATATCCAACATCATTCTAATAGCATTTAAACCTTCATAGGATTCTCATTCACACAATATATCGCATCATATCTATCATCATTAATAGCATTTAAACGTTCATAAAATTTACATTCACATAGTAGATCATATTCTATCCATCATCATCAATAACATTTAAACATTCATAAAATTTACATTCTCATAGTATATCGCATCGTATCCATCATTATTCAAATACATATAACATTCATAAAGATTCATACGTCTTAAAAAGTTTAAGTGTATTATTTAATAGTTTCACTGTGAGTAGAAAATAAAAGTGTAGGCCTCAGGTAATCCTGGTTGTCTAAGTCAAAAGGTGGTGTTACATACACCCCACCTCCGAGAAACATATTCTCGAGGTGGTCAAAAAAGTGAGGGATAGTCTCGTCATAGTGTCTCGGCATCTTCCCAAGTAGCAGATCCTGGACTATACTTGTCCCATTGGACCTTAACTTGGTCTACCAGATGGTTCCTAAGATGTTGGACTCTATGGTCCAATATGCGTAATGGTTCTACCATGAGAGTTCCCATGTCCTATACCTGCAATTCCTTCCAATTTAGTTTATGTGATTCATCAACAACATAATGACGTAAAATAGATACATGAAAAATGTTATGAGTTTTATGCAAGTGGGGTGGCAGTACGAGACGATAGGCAACGGGTCCAATTTTCTCTTGGATTCTGAATGGTCCTATAAATCGAGGTGATAAATTTTTCCCATTCCTGAACCGTATGGTACTCTTATTAGGCCTGATATGAATGAAAACGTTGCCTCCCACTTTATAACTTCGGTCGGTCCTGTGTGCATCCACATAACTTTTCTTCCTATCCTGTTCTTCCTTTAGTCTTTGCCTATTCTGAATCACCTGTTCCTCCATCTCTTGAATCAATTCTGGCCCAACTATTAATCGGTCTTCTAATCTATCCCAACTCAACGACGTTCTGCATGGCCTCCCATACAGAGCTTCGTAGGGTGGTATTTCGATGGAGCTATGAAAATTTTTATTGTAGGTGAACTCTACCAAAGGTAGGTACTTCTCCCAATGGGTTTGATTATCCATGACATACATCCTAAGCATGTCTTCCATGACTTGATTTACTCTCTCAGTTTTCCCATATGTTTCAGGATGATAAGTTGTGCTTAA
>ML787364.1:64860-76724 GCA_009831015.1 Picea engelmannii
CTAACGACATATTAGACCAAGTAGATCTTAACTAACTCCTAAGTGTCTAAATATCCTAACACGGAATACGCTGTTCATGAGGCTCATGAATACTACTGGTGCATTGGTCAATCTGAAAGGTACTACGACAAACTTGTAATGCCCAAACCGAGTTCGTAAGGCAGTTTTAGGAATATCGCCTTCCTTAATCCTTAACTGGTGATACCCTAATCGCAAATCGATCTTTGAGAATATCGCTGCTCCTTTCATCTGATCGAAGAGGTCATTTATTTGTGGCATTGGGTACCTATTTTTCACTGTAGCACGGTTCAAGTCCCTGTAATCTATACACAGTCGTAAGGAACCATCGTTCTTCTTTACAAAAATTACTGGTGCGCCTCAAGGTAAGACATTGGGCCTTATTAGCCCTAAGTCTAGTAACTCTTTCAACTACATTTGCAACTCACAAAGTTTCGGCGCTGTCATCCGATACAGAGTTTTGGAAATTGTTTATGCACTAGGTTTTAGCTCAATAGTAAAATCGAGCTCCCTCTCAGGAGGTAACCTTGGTAACTCATTCATAAAAACATCCTTAAATTATAACAATACCGGGTGATGATCTAATTAGGGTCCCTTCCTTTAATTCACTGCTTCCACTACATATAGTCGACACCCTTGCCTCAAGCATCGCTTAACCTTCATAGTTGAGATAAAGCGTAATGACACCCTTCTTTGTACACCCTGGATCTCCATTGGCCTTCCTTCATCGTCTACACATAGCACCCTTTTTGTGAAACAATCTACCAAAGCTCGATGAGCTTCTAACCAATCCATTGTAATGATTAGGTCATACGCCCCGAGAGCAGTGACGTATACCTTCAACCTCGTAGTACACACTCCCAGGTCTATTATACAATTATCGATGCTAGGTCCTACCGCTTATTTTTCCCCCGAAGCCATCTCGACTTGTTTAAAGTCATGGTGCTCGTAGGATGCCAACTCACTCTTTTCTAGTGCAGATGGTGAAATGAAACTATCTGTAGCACTAGAATCAAATAAAATCTTAACGTTGATATGATTTAGCGTACCTGATGACTCCACCACCATGGACTGATGCTCGGCCTGATGATTATTAACCGTTGCATAAATCTGGTGGCTGCTACTTGCTCCTCCCATCGGGGCCTTTCCTTCTCTATGCATGAATCATGATTGTAACTCTGGGTAGTCATGCTAGTAATGGGGTCCTCCACATCCCCAAAAAGTGACACAAGGTTGAACCTGCGCACTATTCTGTGACTATCTTTGAAATGAGTTCTTTCCCATGGAACCCCTACGACTACTAGCTATTCCCTGAGATGGTCATGGACCTGCCTGCGTAGTTAGTGATGAACGAGATGCTGCACTCACTGCCATTGAAATCCCTGTGGCTACTGTCCTTGGTGCGACTATGTTACCATATGGAGGTGGCCTTCAGCCCCCTCCCCTGGGAAATGATCTAGGGGCCTTCCCTACGAATCCAGGACGATACAGAAAGGTCGGTCTCGTACCTCTGGTTAAGTTCATGTGTTCCTCTGATTAATGTGCATTTTCCATAGCTTCCGCTACTGAAGACGGTTTCCACATCCACACCATAGCCCTTATCTTAGGTTTCAACCCATAGACAAAACGTTTTGCCTGTCGTTGGTCATTATCCATATACGAAACATATTTGATCAATTCCATGAACCTAATCTCATATTCTTCTACAGTCCTATTTCCCTGTACTAGAGCATGAAATGCTCCTACCTATTGTTCCTCATAGTAAGCTGGAAGATATTTCCTTCGGAACCTCTCCTCAAAAAGTTCCCAAGATACAGTGTCTAGGGTAAGATGCAGTTTTCTTTCCAGGTTGCCCCATCAGTTCAAGGCACTGTCCCTCAACTAAAAAATCACTATCTTCGCCTTTGAGGTGGACGCATAGTCCCTTAAGGAAAAACACCTTGTCATGCCTTCCAACCATGCTTCCATGCGTTCATTGGCGCGACCCCCGACAAACTCCAGAAGTTTGATCTTCTGTAGTTCTCTAGTGATGTCTTTAGGTGGAGGTCCTCCCCCTAAATCCTTCAACGCTTCTAGATTACCCATTCTAGATGGTGGGGGTTCCACTTCGATCCCTGATAGTTGTCGCCCCTTTAAAGTCTCATTTATGGCCTCCAAAGAGTGCAGTATGAGAGCTAGTTCGGGCGATGGTGGTGGCAGTGTTGGTGGTGTTGGCAGTGCCTGTGATGATGCTCCTCTGCCTCGATTCCCTTGAGTCCTAACCATCCTATATGATTTAACCTACATCAACCAAATTTGTCAGGGTGAGTTCAAGGACATTTCTCATTGCGCAACATAACTAGAAAATAGGGTTAGGTGTAAGTTTCTTTTTACTTGTTTGTAAACAAACGTTACTCTCTTTAGGGGAGGTGGCTAGGTTAGGGATAAAGCATCTAAGCTTGATTTCTTCTCCTAAGAAAACTATTGATTCCCTCGCCTGGTAGCTATGCTAGCTTTGCGCCATACTAGCCAATTTCTATAACTTCTCTACCTAGTGCGCATGAAGCCCCCTCCTACTTATCTTGTTCTAAGTCCTTATACTTTGTGTTTACAACTAATTAAGGTGACTTCCAACCTAATATCGATGAAATGATTCTAAGGTTATCCTTCGATGCTTGACTTGTGGGCTTTCCTTGGCGCGTTGTACATATGCGTTGAATTGTGTGTCTTGGTGGATGCAGGTGCGAGTCTTGAGGATTGTAGAGTGGATTTCAGGCATTGGATCTTAGCGCTTGTGCATTGTGGTTATGTATTGTTTCTGGACTTGTGGTTTTATGATGTAGTGAGCCTGAGGCAATGCATTGAAGCTTGGTGCTTGGCTTTGACTAGTGGAATGGAATGGAGGGACTTGGTGTTTGGCTCGGTGGTTGAGGGCAAGGAACTCAGTGTTTGGTTAACATGGATAATTGGAGATTATACTTCGGTATAGTAGTGTGTTACTATTAATTTACTTATGTATATGAATTTATTTATAAAGACTCATGTGTGGTGCGTTGGTGTTTGTTTGTTTCTTAAGGCTTGGGCAGTGGGTGGTCGTGGGTTCAAAACCCATAGACTCCAAAATATTTTAATTTTTTTTTTAACTTTTTTTATTAATACTTTTTTTTATATTATTATTATTAATACTTTTTTTTTATAAGTACATTTTTTTAAAAAATATTTAAAAGAAATTTTAAAAGAATTAACAAATAAATAAAAAATAAATAAATAAGAGGAATTTTAAAAGAAATTAAAAATAATTAAATAATTTTTTTTTTCAATTGAAGTCGGGCATCATGGGTGCATGAGGCCCACGTGCCCTTCTCCCCAGGGTTCTCATTTACTAAAAAAAAAAAAACCTACACGCTCAAACAAACACACACTCTACAACGCTCCTTACCTCCTTTGTCGCCTCTCCCTCTTCTGCAACATCGGCCAAGGTTTTCTTCTCCCTCACTCTTCAATGGTTGTGTTGTGGACTCACACACAGAAGGCCTAGTGTTGTTTGGTGTTTATTACAATGGTTTTCATTGGCTTTTGCAGCTTGATTGTTAGGTTTTTTTTTGTACTGGTGTGCAAGGCACCTCACTTTGCCTCCATGGGCTTCTCCTTCGTGTTACTTGTGTTTGGTGCTGGCATGCTTGGGATCTGGCTTGTATGTTGTTGTTGACCAGTGGTTGCTCCTCCAGGTGGCTCGCGCGTGGTTTGAGCTCTGACGCTTGGGTNTTTTTTGTGCTTATTATTATTTTTGTTTTTGTGTGTGTGTGGAGCGTGTTGCTCCTCTACTGTGGCTTTGTGCTGGTGCTGGGCTGTGTGTGTGGCATTGCGCTCTATGTATGGTCTATGTCTTGGCTTGTGCTTGCACACTATGGCTTTGGCGCGTGCTGTGTATTGTTACGGCTCTTCTTTGGTGGCTTTGTCTTGGGCACTATGGCTTTGGCGCGTGCTGTGTATTGTTACGACTCTTCTTCGATGTATTTGTATTGTATGTGGTTGCTTTGGTAAGTGATATGTGTTGTTGATGCATGTGAGTTGCAGGTCGCATTGTTCAAGTGGACGCATACTGCGTGAGCTTTGGCTCCCTCCTTGGTGTGGCTGTTGTCGATACTTGGATTCTTCGCTTGATATTCAATGGTCGAGCTTGACATGTGTTCTTAACCTCGTTTGTATGGTTGGTGTGGTCATTTGTTAGTGATTTCAGGTGGCCTGCTCCATGTAGGCTCTCCTTCTCGTGGTTTGGGAGTGATCTGCAGGCTTGCACTTGTGGTATTTTTTTTTGTTTATTAATAAAAAAAAATTGTGTGCAGTGCACGACTCTTACTTGGTGTTATGTTTTGTGTGTTCCATGTGTCTTTGCGTTTGGGTGTTATGTTTTATTGGGCCGGTGTGTTAGCTTGTGTGTTGTATAGTGTATTTGTATAGAGGCCTGCGACTCCTCCCTTGGCCTGCGGCTGGCGATGAGTTAAGTGAGGCAATGCCTCATAGGTTTGGCATTAGCGTTGGGCTTTGTGTTTAAAATTTTTGTTTTCTAGATCCATCGCATGCGAATGGCGGGTGATGCCGATTTGAAGCTTTTCTACACTCTTACTGTATCAGATCCTTTTTTTTTTTTTTTCTGGATTTTCGTTGCCATTTTCTTTTAAAGTTGAAAGCTTTCTGAAAAAATTTCAATATCTCTTAGTTAATGAAATCTTAAACCCTAGTTTTGAGTTGAAAAAAAAAATGTATAGGGAGGATGCGAATGAATCAGCCAAATCATAGTGCTGACATTGTTTGAGGCTCTTTCCAACTGCAAAGAAGAGCTTTGGGTGGAGCCATTGTTAGTGGTTCTGCCAGGATTTCTCAAGTGAGTTGTGCTAGGGTTTCGGCAAGGGCCTGGCACAGAGAAGATAACTCTTGAGATTGGAACTTAACGGACCTATATTGTTTTTTGTGGTTTTTGTTTTTTGCCCTTTTTGTTGAAGTGTTTTTAAGAAAAATGAGACGTGGCCACTGTTTCTCTGTCATCTTTTTGAATAAATGTTAATGAGTAGAATAGGGCAATGTCGACAATGATCGGAAAGAGAGAGGTCTTGAGTAGATGGCCCCATTTGAAGGTGTTATATGTTGATGCCACCCTTGGGCTGGTGTCCAAAAAGAGAGATTAAAGCTCACACTTGATATGAGCCATTGATAATCATCGCATTCATTTTGTCTTTGGTCTTTAAGGTTTTGTTTTTGTTGTGATATTTGCTATGGTGTAAGGCCTCTGCTTTCTTTACATTTTCAATATGTATGTCATTTATATTTATATTTGTGTTAAAAATTTATGTGCTTGGCTTGCAGGTTAGGCAAAGCTGGAGCTTGGACCAGATTTATCTAATTAAAGGGTTTTAGGGTTGTTTAAATTTCTAGGTGGGTACAGTTCCATTCCTAAGTTAGGTAGGCGGGTAGGTAGGCCCTTAAGGCTCCAATGCTTCAAACTGAAGCTTTGATACCATGTGTAAGGTCCTCTCTAACAGAACCTAGGATTTCATAAAATTTAAACATAACATTTCTATTATAATTTCTTTTACTGGTTCTATATTCAGAAAATAACATCATCAAAATAACAGTTTACAGTTTATGCCTCAATAAAATTTCCAAATGGGCAGCATGATATAAATGATATATTGAATAATGTACACAACATAAATAACATATTGAATCATCATACGGTAATGACATGCTATGATAAAGAAAAACAAAAATACCTGTGATTTGTTTCCCAACTCTGTTTGTCTAATCCCAAGCTGAGACTGTGATTGTGTCCAAGCTAAAACTGTGCCCAAAACCAAATTTTCCTCCCTGCCAGCTAGGAGTAGCTTGTTCATCTCCCTAGCTCCAGGATTCCGTGAGTATTCCTCGCCCCCGAGCCCAAAACCCCCAACAACCCGGTGCCCCCTACAATGGTTCACCAAAACTCCAAAACCAAACTCCCCAAAACGAGAAAAATATCCAACAGCCAAAAATGCAGTCCTCTCCTCCCAATTTTTCATAATCCCCTTTCGAAGGCCTCTGCCTAGTCATATCTCCCCCCATTCACTGACTCCCTCCCCTCCATTAATTACCTTATCCTTCCCTTTATTACCGTATCCTCCACTCCACGCTTCATTCCCCCCTACATACGTAAAGTCTTATAATAAATAATTTAAAGTTATTCAACCATTTAATTCATTACCCAAATCTTTGAATGTGTTAAGTAATTAATTAAATAATTAATCGACATTTATTAAACAATAATTAATTAATTAATATTATTAATAGTTAATCATTACCTAACTAATACACATTAAGAGAGTTAATTATTTAATTAACTATTCTTAATAAACCCTATGCAACTATTTAACCAGGGTTGTTACATTACCCTAGTTTGTTTGTTTGTATATTAAGTAGATCTCCTATTTGCAAGAGAACTAATCCCCCTCCTATAGAATTGATGGATTCAAGTGGGAAAGGGAGTGATAACATCATTCATTATGATCTTGTTATGAAGATTCAATTCCTCTATAATGAGACCTCTTAGGGAAGGTATATTTTTGTGAGTTATTTGATCTATCTCTTTAGTGTTGGTTATATTCTTCTTAATAGGTTTTGGAGCCTCATTGACTCAATATGGAATAAAAAACTTACCAAGCCTCCTTGGAAACCCACAATGTTTCTCTATGAGGTAATTGGAATACCCCATCTCCATGGGTATGCTATAGATGAGGTGAGTTTTAATTTTAGTGAGAGGGATGGCTCAAGGTTCTATATGTGGGAAAGGAGCAACCATCATACAATCTAAATGTAGAAATTTCTTTGAAGATCGACTCATGTCTCTTTCTAAACTCTATGATAAGTTAGGATCGATCTAAGGAGAGGGTAATGATTCACTCTATCTGACCTCCATAGATCTCCCAACTATCTTTTGGTTATTAGAAGGATAGACTTAGATAGTAAATATGAAGGGGAAACATATAGAGGGGAATTTATTAGTAGTGGCTAGCAATTCCAATGTAGGTAGAAGACACATATTGCGAGCTCCCCATAATTCAAGTAGAGGAATCCATAAGAGGAGTGATGAGATCACAAATAAAGGATATGGAAGAAAGAAAGAGGTGCAATATAAGGTTCCAAACTACAATCAAGGAGGAGGTAGAGTGAATAGAAAATTTAGTCATAAATAAGCAGAGTGATGCCTCAACTAATGACATTGATGTGAAGTTCATGAATAGGATTCTAAATTTAGGGTTTTCACGTAGCATAGATACCAAATATTTCAAGTTGTTTAGTTATACTCACACAACAAATCCTTTATAGCTTAGGTGGTGGAAGAAAGAGATATGCAACAACAAGCCATGCTGGATTTTTTTTTACTTTTTAGACCACAAATTTATTAAGCCACAAATTTATTAAGCTTTGGTGAAGACAATTTGGGACATCCACTTTATTGAATAAGAGGCTGAAGCATATACCAATAGATTTTATATATATATACGAGTGGTCTTAATCACTTGTCTAAGTTTTTTTTTCTTAATCCTCTATGTTAATCATTTGGATGGAAATATTAATTGTTTTCCTCCACAAAACACAGTATTGGTTGAACATTTTTTTTTGTAAACAATTTAAAACTCCACACAAAAATCATTAGAAATTTAACTAACAACCTCTTAAAAAAAATAAAAATTTAGTACTAATATATTAGTAGTTAAATTTTAAAAGAACACTCATACCCTAATTCTTTCTATATTTCCTTATTTTATAGACAAATACATTATTAACTACCTACTCTCTAACTAAATTTTAAAAGAACATTCATACCCTAATTCTTTCTATATTTCCTTATTTTATAGACAAATACATTATTAACTACCTACTCTTTAATAAAAATTAGATTGTATTCATAGTTGAAAAAATAAAATAAAAATAGAAAAACCCCTCATTCTGAGAATGATCTTGTTATACAACTACATTACAAAATTTAAGACAAACAGATTTAAGTTAATGAGAGTTATACAATATTCATAGTTGAAGAGTGTTTACATATTAAAATTAAAATTCTTCATTCTAAAGATATATTTTTATCACTTTCATATTTCGAAATTAAAATAAATTAATGTTGATTTTTATAAATGACATTTTTTTAATTTATTATTTATTAATCTTATTTTAATTTTTATATTAAATTATTTTCTCAATTTAAAAGCATTTAAGTATTTTCTTATATAATTGGGAGATTACATAACTGAAAAATAACCTAATTTAAATTATAAAATTTCCATTATGTTCGTTTTTTCCTGTCCGCTTTTAAATTCATTACTTATTTTCTCAATTTAGTGATCATCATCGACCTGCGTTTCTCAATCCCTTGCTTTCAATTCATCTGAAGTAAATTTTGCTATTAATTATGTTAAATTGGACCTATTCAATGGGACTTGTAACGCTCGTCACAATCCACACTGAACCTTCAAAGATTTTAGTTATATATCTCTTTTATGTGGAGAAATATCTTGTACAGCTGTGAAAGTGAAAATGGGCGACCTCCTTGCCGCGACAGTAGTTTGAATATGTCTTTAAAATCTTATATTCTTTCATTTTTGACTTCGAAGGGAACAGCGATGAATGGTCAAAAAAATTGATAGTGATTCTCATAATTACAAGAGCGACGAAAGTGTAGGAATCGAAAAGTATAAAAGAATTCGTCAAACGACCAAAAACGTTATAGTTTATGGAAAATGACACATTTCAGGCTTTTAAGAAATCAAAATGAAACAATATAATGTCTTTACTTAATACAAAACATACATACTCCTAGCAATCTAGATCCTAAGAAAGTGGATCTGATTAGTTAAAAATAGTAAACCTAAAAACTCATAGTTACAACAGTCATAGTTGAAACTTACAGTTACAGTCATAGTTAACTTACTCACAGTTACAACAACTAACTCACAATTATAACAGCTATAAAGCTAACTCACAGTTACAACAACTATAAGCATTATCGCTTTATTCTGACACCCTCCCTTAATGCTTACTTTATAAATATCACAATCACAAATTACAAAACATAACAAAAGGTTACAACACTAGAACTTTCATCTGTCTGTCTGATGTGGGCTTCCACTCACTCTGCAATCACGGTTTGTGCTCTTTCTTCTCCACACATGAGCTACCCACTGACAAATTTAAAGTCAAAATGCTTCTGACCATCATTGTAGCACTTGTATACTGGAGAATTTGACAACTCGGCTCATCGGGGCTTCCGTGATAAAAGGTGCCAATTATTGATGCATTCTATTAACTTGCTTTCATCTGTCGGATTTTTTGTTTTCGGCTATCCTTTAGTATATAGAAGAACAGTTTGGACACTGAATGTCTTCAACATTCCTTTATACAAGGTGACTTCCAATAAAAATATTGTACTTGAAACTGGGGCTACCAGTTTACATCAAGATACAAGTTCTTATTTTTACATAAACACTTATATAAAAAAATTAAACTCACCACACACCACACATAATAATATATATAACAGTTAAGAACAATGTATTGCAACGGCTTTTCATGAATCGATATTCGTGAATCCTGATTGGTGGAAATGGACAATCAAATCTTCGAATAAACTCACAATAGTGCACGACTCATCCTCTGCCAACAAATTAGTAATACTCCACCATGCAATCAGCGTGGTCTTCACCATAGGCGGCACCTTCAACACCGACAACTAGCAAACGAAATCACACAACAAATCACACTCCACATAATACAAACGGAACTGCACTCACATTGGAAACTCTCTACTCACATTCTAATCCTACTACTATAGAGGAATCTGCTCTCACATATTCTCGGCTCTCTCGTGAGGGATTTAAGTCATAACCAGCTCTAATACCAACTTAGAAATCGAGAGGAAAGCCATTGCACAAGATTCACACACAAAGAATAGTTTGTATTACTTAATAGACAAATGGAGGTTACATATATAGTATGCAGATCACTCACTCCTAGCAATCTAGATCCTAAGAAAGTGGATCTGATTAGCTAAAAATAGCTAAAAATAGTAAACCTAGAAACTCACAGTTACAACAGTCATAGTTAACCTAAAAACTCATAGTTATAACAGCTAACTCACAGTTACAACAGCTGTAAGCATTATCTCTTACTAAAGTAAGCTTTATTCTAACAGTTCTCAAGTTCCCTGTCGTCTGCAAACACGTGCTTCTGTGTAAACCCTCCCAGGTCTGCAGAAGTAGCCTTTACCAGGAGAACAATGCGCATCCTCTGAGCACACGCACAGTCCTTCTAAAGCACATCCATCTTTCGTTATGATGACTCCCGCCTGTCCAATTCCCAGAACACCATCAGTCCATTCATTCGAGAAGAGTCCCTTCGGATCGTATTTGTTTTTGGCTGCTAGAAACGCCTCGTATTTGTTAATTTTTTTGATCACTCCATCAAACGCAATGTTTCGGTTCTTTCCCCAGTGAGGCAGAGCTCCATACTTCACTAGAGCCATCTGCTCAATTTCCTCCAGCACATCTTCGTACAGTCGGGGAGCGTTCGGATCATTAGCTCGATAGTAAGTAATATCGAGATCTACTGAATCCTCTTGGCTTCCCAAATAAGCACTTGAAACTTTTACATAACGCATCAGAATACCATTGTACAGCTCAATTCCACACAGGCTGCTAGGAATCAAGTCCCGAAGCTTCCTTACGTCTGAAAGAAATTGTTGGATCTTCGACATGCCGATGTTGACTCCAGTCTGAAAGTAGAATAAGCCTTTGATTCGAGGATCCCATCCACACGCTGTCAGAAGTCCGTCCTCCAGGCTACTAAGACACGAACCAGAAGATTGCATTTTATTCTGATAACCAATCACTGGATATCCCAAAAACAAGGGATCGCTGTTCTCAAGTCCTGTGCCTATTCCAAGAATGGTAGAAACCTGAATGTATGATAGAACGCATTTTCCCTCTGGGTTGTTAGTGAGTTCTTCAAGCTCCTCTGCAAATTCAGAGAGAAATTCAGAAAAGTTAATTTCAGTATCTTAACCACAGGTGATATTTCTATCTACATGTATATCAATCTCAGTGAGTATCCATTTTGGATTCTCTTACCTGCTGCCCTGGTAATAGCTAGAAAAACTGACAAAGTAGGGCGAAACCCTATGAAGTCGTTTACTCCATCCCCAGGCATATTAACAGGCACTCGGTCGTCCACTCTGTAAACGACCTTTCGCTGGGCAGGGTACCACGCAACGTCTGCGAACTCATGCTCCAGGCCAAACACCAATATCCTGCTTTCAAGATCGAAGTCATCTGTCTGAATGTTTGTGATGGATCGTTTGAATAAAGGTTGCAGTTGGAGGGTTACCTGCACAGCACGNGCAGGGTACCACGCAACGTCTGCGAACTCATGCTCCAGGCCAAACACCAATATCCTGCTTTCAAGATCGAAGTCATCTGTCTGAATGTTTGTGATGGATCGTTTGAATAAAGGTTGCAGTTGGAGGGTTACCTGCACAGCACGAGCGAAAAAACTTAAACATTAGCATTCGTCCGGAGAATCTCCATGCCTGACTCTCGACTGAGAAGCTATGGTGTCCTGGCCAATTAAATACATATTTAGGAACCAACCCATTTGAATTAAGTGGTGTAAAATTTTATTGTATCTTTATATCTTATATTGTTTATAAAATTGTTGTATTCTACATTTAGGGTTACAGGCGTAAAATTACCTTGTGAATATATATACATATTTACTCTATCTTCTGATTACGTTGCTTGAATTTTTCATCACGTTGTTTTGGAAAGGGTTGTTCTTTA
>ML787364.1:85678-105716 GCA_009831015.1 Picea engelmannii
AATTAGTTATCTAAACGTACATCGTAAAATGCCTATTGGCGTGCGTAATTAAGATCTGTGCCTTAAATTCTGAACGTTGTGAAATAAAACATATCCAGTCATTAAGGGAATAAGCCATCAGTACCTGGGAAATAACTCCGAGAACGCCCAGTGAAACTTTAGCTGCATTGAGATCCTCGTCTGCCTCAGTGAGCCTCACAACTTTTGCATATCCCTCAGCATGCGAAGCAGGGACTACTAATCTCATCTCCACAACATATTCATGAACAGCACTTCCCTTACCGAACAGTGAACTACCGTGAGAACCGGTGCCCAGAATTCCCCCAAGAGTTACACCTAACCAGTAAGGTGAATGAGGCAAAGCAAGCCCTTCTCTGGCAGCAGCATCAATGAGATCCTTGAGGGGAATACCGCTCTCGAACGTCATCATCATGCTGGGCTTATCGACAGAGATAACATGGTCGAGATCGCGAGTGCTGATAATGGCACCGGACTCTCCACCAGGGCATACAAGCTTGGGAATACTGTGGGAGTAGCGCGTTACAACTCTCATCTTTTGGTTCTTCCGAACGGCCGCCGCAACAGAAGCAAGAAGTTCATCTTCGGTGGAAGGATAAACGACTTCGGCAGCCTTGCAGATACTTCGATCGGGAAATGATCCATAAGCATTCGAAACTGTACAGTTTTTGAACTCGCTAGAACATTCAACCACGGGACCTGGCGGGCTACAATTCACAAACCCTAACAGAAACAAAGCAATAATTGCGTGAAACGCCATTTAACAGCAAAACGATGCAAGAGTGCGGACAGTGTATTGTATTTACAACAGAACAAAGTAGGAATGGCTTCCATATATTAAGGAGGGTATATAATTCTCAACGATCCTCTGTCTAATTGCGTTGCGTGCATGAGTAATTCTCAGAATGATGACTCTAATGGAAGATGGAATTGGTGGATAAAACGTGTGGACTTCGAGCGTTCAACAACCTCCTCATATTTAACTATATTCACAACACCACATTACAGTATTTTAAGCCATTGCCCCTCATAATTAATGATTTTTCCAAAATTCATTCTCTGACATATTCTTCAGTTGCATTTTATAGAAGAATTGATTCCATATTCTTTACTTTCTCTTTCACGGCAGCATTTCGTTTACATACATTTAACGAAACACGTAAAAATGGTAGATCACCGAACATGTATGAGATCGTCAGAATGGCTGTTTCTACGATTCACGATGCTTAAATTGTGGACGATTTCTTTTGTTGAAACGATTAGTAGGCTACGGACTACGAAGGCAATGTGAAATATTTAATTGAAGAGAACTGTGAATCCGAGGTTGTTTTACTTATAAGGAGAAACGGAGAATGATTTTTTTTTCTGGGAAACAGAAACAGATGGAAAAGACGCCGGAGAAATGTTAAAATATATAATAATGCAAATCGCTCAGCTCCATATACCGGTTTCGTGTCTTGGTTAATCAATATCGATCAAAGATCTTGACTTGACTCAGAGAAAAGTTTTTACTTGGGCTCTACGTAAAATACTCACACTTGCTCCAACATTCCTAAAGACCAAACCAAACCTACGAGTTGAGACTAGGACTACATGCAGGCAGTATATAGGCCCTATATTATTTAAAATTTATAGATGTAGACCCTTTGTAATATAATAAATTTATAAAGGTGCCACGGCTGAAATCATCCATGATACGTCAAGAAGAAATTGTTGAGAAAGGAAAGTGCCTAAAAACATTTTCAACACAAGAAGTTACGGTATCAACAAATGCAATTAAGTTCGTTCCATAAATGCAATTAAGCTCGTTGCATACTGAACTTTTTGTTTCGAGTGTTCTATCCATTTGTAAACATGAACATCTGGATTCTTAAGTAATAGCTATTACAACCATGTTTTTAAAGAACTTTTAAACTCGCACAGTCTCAAAGTTAGCATTTTGGTGAATTGAAATGCACGGACAGCTGAAAAGCACATAGAGCTGAGGAAATCTAAAAGTTAATCTTAAATGTGGTAATTCTAAAGGTTAATCAGTGAAACGTGGTAATCATATGCTGGTACAGTAATTTCTTAATATGATTAGGTAAATGTTAAAAAGTAAAAGGTTAACTGATGTGTTCAAAAATACAAGGAAGTTATGAAGAGTAAATCACATTCATTAATTTGGGAGGACGACTAAGAATATTCCAGCATTTTCAATTGTTAACCATCAAATTAGAATTTTAAATTAAAAGGTGATTAATTGTGCCCATGTCCAATAGGTATACCCTTTATGGGTAATAAGTCTTTCGGTTTGAGAAGAGAGGTTACCAGTTTGACCCTTGTGTCCCTCCGGTTGTGGTTAGAAGTATCCGTACATTTATAATAATAATCAATTTTTAAGGTTACTATTAAGTTAGACAGTAATTAGTGCCTCCTTAACCTTTGATCTCTAAGGAGGAAACACTTGTTCTTAGCCATTAAACCTACTCATGCTTTATGAATAACATAACTAAATTGAAAGATAATAATAACTATAATTTTTTTTTGTAATTAATAAATTTAAGGTAAAAATGAATCTAAATTTCCATATTAAAATTAAAATAAAAATAAAATTATAATAATTATTATTTTATTTAGTTTTATTTAGTTTTTTTCTTTATTAGTAATTTAAAAAAAATCATGATAATAATAACATCATTTTACTTTTGTCCTATAAACCTATATTTTAACTCAATTAAAATAAGGCAAATATTTAAATGCAATTTTTAAATATTTAAAAATTTTCTATAAATTTGAATTTAAATGTCATTTTTACTTTTTAAACTTTCAAATAATGAATACAATTTTATTATTTTATTATTTTTTTCACATTAATACAATAAAAAAAAATTGATAGAATTCTCCATTTTAAAGCATCCTCTTTTTAAAAAAAAATTATTACTTTTTTCACATTAATACAATAAAAAAACATTTTTATTAGAATTCTCCATTTTAAAGCGTCTTCTTTTTAAAAAAAATGCATCTCAATTTCAAAGCATCATCTTCTTAAAAAAAATGCATGATAAAGTCACGACTTTTGTAAGTTGTGAGAAGTCAAATGTTGTATTTATATCAAGAAGATAAAATATAATGGTTGTTAAAAACTGATTATAAAAAAAATTGCAATGGAAATGGTGTATGTATATCAAGAAGATAAAATATAATAGTTGTTAAAAATTGATTGTAAAAAAAATTGCAATGGGATTAGATGATATAGAAATATGAAGGAACCAACAAACCCTAAGATGCACTAGAACCTTAACCTAGCATCCATGTGTTGTTGTAGTAGTCTTTCAAGGGGGCTTACCCCCTTTTAGATCTTCAATATTTAGCATTTTTAGTCTTTGTCACCTCTCTAAAAAAAATAATAGTGAAATCCCAACCCACATGCTTTGCGAAGGGGACAAACAATTTTCTTGGTGTGAATCTTGATCCTTTTTCATCTAGGCATATGGACATGGCTATTCTAGACAAAAGGTTCATTGGTCACTTCACGAGAATCTTCTGGTCATCTCCCAATTTTATTTCTTCATGTTTTACAAAGACCTAGAAACCTTTGGTGAAAGGAAAAATGACCCATTATTTATATAACACTAGGTTTTATGCATTTCTATTTGAATTAAAGGAAAACAATATTTAATATTCAAGAGGGAACCTTCTTTAGTAGGTTCAAGGGGATGTATTTGAACAAGTGGACACCCAATTTGAATATAGAGAATGATGTACCCTTGAAAGTTCTTGTTTAGGCATGTCTCCCTAATTTTCCTCTCCACTATTMGGGGAGCGATTCTCTCAAAAATATTGGTAATACTTTAGGGAAGTTTATATACAACGTAGAACCTAAAAATAATTTTTTTTATTTCCATGAATCTATGTTGAAATGGACTTGGAAAAGGGTATTCCTAAAGCAATCTTGCTCAACTTAGATAATTGATAACACGTGTAACCCTTAGATTATGAAAAACCATCTTTTAAGTGTAAATTTTGTCACGAGTATAGACAATTCACCTAATATTGTAAGAAGAAGAATACACAGACCTCACAACAAGAACCTCAACAAGGGCTTGATAAAGATAATCCATAGAAAATGGTCAAGAAGAAATCAGGATCAACAGAAAAAAGATAAAATATTTAGTTGTAGGCCCATCAGTGGTAATTGGAAGAAAACTCGTTGGATCACAAAAAAAAAAATAGTTAAGTGCACAATTTTACAACCCAAATAATCCCCCCTCAAGGGTTTGTGGGAACATCCTCTTTTACTCCATAAATTTGAGCTATTATGTCAAGGAGATAATTCCCTTCCTGAAGAATCTCAGGAAGTTTATTGTTTAGACCAACAATGGCTTATCATCTAGATTTAGAGCTCCCTTTAGTCCAAGTAAACGAGTTTCCCTTCGTAGAAGAGGATGATATGGTACCAAATAGATGGGAAGAGATTGACGACATTGTGGAGTAGCTACCCTAAGAAAAACCCAGAGAGAATAAGATAAAGAAGATAAGGAGATAGAAGAACAAGAGGAGAGGAAAAATAAAAGATTAGGAAGAAAGAAATTCAAGGAAAAAGAGAAAGAAGTTGTGAATGGGTACAAGGTGTTGGGACACAACAAACAATAATCATGTCCTTTTGAAAAACAATAATATCAATAAGAACAATAGGAATAAGTGGGACACCCAGAGGTGGTAGTCACAAACCTTCTCATAAATAATGAATGTAATATCCTAGAATTGTAGAGCAATGGGGAGGAAATTCAAAGAGGCGGTGTTAGGGAACATTAGAGGAATAGGGAGGAAATTCAAAGAGGAAGTGTTAAGGAACATTATTCTAGCAGAAAAGCCCCAAATCTTTTTTCTCTAGCAAACAAAAATTGAGGTTTATGAAGCCCTCATTTCTTGCGAAAAGTGGTGGTGTGGAAGTTAAGTAATAGTGGTTAAAGTTCTTTTGGAGCTTCGGGGAGGTTATGCACGATGTGGAATAGAGGATCTCTAAGACTTGTTGACTCTTTTAACACCCAATGTATTGGATTTTATCTAGATTTATTCTTTTTCAATCCAGGAAAAAGATAAATATTTTCAATATGTACATGTTGGTAGCTTATAGAGAAAAATAAATATTTACTTTTATTTTTACAGAATTTAGAAGAATTTTAGAAAAACATAGTAAGAGGAGATTTTGATGTTACTTTGAATAATAAAGAGAAAATACGAGGAAACAATGTAAGGGATCTTTTCATGAGAAAATGGAGGATTTGATATACAGATGGGACCTTATGGACATCAGGACAACCAAAGGAAAATTCACATCACCCTTTTTCTTATTATTTTCAAACTCCACCAGTCCATTTACATATATTTTAACTATGATTTTAACTTTTGGATCAGAAATCATTCAGGTAAATCTTGTCTCGTCTTTATTGGAAAATTATTGAATTATATAGTAAATTTGGTCTAAAATATATCTTTTATTTCTAACTTGTAGATTAAGATGTTACATATTGGATACATGATACTAAAGTAAAATCAACCATGTATTGTGAAAGAGTCATGTTTGTTATGGAACCCACTAGCCAAAGATATATTCCCAAGCAATATGATGATGAAGAGAGATTCCATTTTCTATTGAACTCATTTTCTAGAGATCCACATATATAATCTATCGCTAGAATTGTTGTTGTTGAAACTCCCAATCGAAAGAAATAAAGGTTGAGAAGTTGATATAGTGAACATACCATTTATCATTAAAAATTTATTTCAAAGAATCATATGGCTATAGAACCATGGATCTTCCAACAGATTCCATCTTTCCAATAATATGTTGTTGAGATATAGTTGTTGCAAAAACAAAGGAAAACAAAATGAGTTTCGATGAAGTACAATTATATTGTTGTTGTGCACATGTCATCTGTAATGTACCCAACCTCTATGTTGAGTCTCGTCACTATGAAAAATGACTTAGCCTACTAAAAATGGATTTAAAAACATCCCCATGCATATAAAATAACCCAAGGGGTAGGAAACCCATAATTTAACATGCATCTAAAAACATATCTATTAAAATATGAATGCAACTTCTCATTTAACCAAACAAAAACACAACATTTAGATATTTATCTACACAATGGAATATTCATAATAAAAACAACATAACACTTATATGTTAATAAAGTAACCAACTAGCTAAATATGAATGATGAAACTACCAACCATAAGAATTGTTTTTCATTTCCTATCAATAGTCGACCACCCTCGAGTTGAGGCTATGAGTCAACAACGATATCTGACCCTCCTCTTTTTCCATTCTCCACACTCAACAACCCAAAACCCTAGTTCTAAAATGCATCATCACTTCCAATCCACCATCTCTCTTCTCCACAACCTACACAACCCAAGGGATGCACCCCCTTCAATTCTCATAGTCCCTTAAGCTATACCATTCATTTATCAAGGCTTATAGTGCACTTGGTTTACCAGGAATCTCGTAGTTGGGGACTCTACGACCTCTCAGCTACTTTAGGAGTGTTGACAACATCCTTTGCAAGATTCTTGAGCCATTTCCTCAATAGGAAAACACACTATAGGCTTACATCCTCTTTTACAGGCATAAATGCCACATTTTCAGCATAAAATGCATCCTAATAATGGATTACTTAAAGAACAACATGGTTGGTGCTCTTCCTAGCAATCAACTTCTTTCTTGCTATCCAAAATCTACATTTAAAAACTATCTATTGTTTCCATATGAATTTCCCTTCTACTCCCTTGCTTCATGGACTCTCACTCCTCCCAAAGATGATTGTACTTTAGTCCCATGCTCCCAATGAATATGGGATGTGACTCCTCACACCCACCCTCTTACATGAGTTTAATTATTGCCTTTGGAAACAATCAACAACAAATAGAAGGTTATACACAATGAAAATAATTTAGGAATGTGGTTTGGATTAATACCCATGAATATTCCCCCACTTAGACCCCTTTCTTGTTGGAATACTAAGAGGGCGAGTGAATTATAATTATGAAATATTTTACCACTTTTAATTAGAACATGTATTCATTAACCTTATCAGTATTATATCATCAATATATCATGAGAAATATCAATCAAGAGAGCATAACAAATAACTGCATATACACAATACACTAGAATTTATGTGGAAACCCAAATTGGAGAAAACCATAGAATGATTTATTATATATCAAAGATTACATTCATAGGAAGCACCAACTTCCAAATTATCCAACACTAATTTGAAGGAGGCACCGACCCCCTGTTTTAGAGGCACCAACCTGAAGGAAGCAACAACTCGCTAAGTGCTCCGACACCAACTAGAAGGAGGCTACGACCACCTAATTTATAGGCACCAACCTTAAGGAATATCCAACTCCCTGATTTCTCTGACACCGACCGAAAGGAGTATACAAACCCCTTTCCTTTCCCTGTCCTCTCATCCTAAAATATAAGTGTAGACTCAGTGTCATTACCAATGATCAACCTGTAACTACCAATGTCACTGATACATCAACTTGTCTCTATCACAGATCAACCAACCATAACCAGATCCACTAACATGGATATCAAATTCATCACCATACCATATACATCAACCTGTACCATACCAAGTACTAGAACCTATACCATACCATATGCCAAGTATCAAATATGTGACAATATCTCAACAATATCCCTCAAGTATGCATGCATCATAACAACCAAAATAAAGTATGCATGCATCATAACAACCAAGATCATATACCTAGTATATACTTCAAGTATATGTTAATATCACAAAGATGGGCCGTGGCACTATATTATTTAAAATTTATAGATGTAGACCCTTTGTAATATAATAAATTTATAAAGGTGCCACGGCTGAGATCACCAATGATACGTCAAGAAGAAATTGTTGAGAAAGGAAAGTTCCTAAAAATATTTTTAACACAATCAGATACGATATCAATCAATGCAATTAAGTTCGTTCCATAATGAACCTTTTGTTTCGAGTGTTATATCCATTTGTACACATGAACATGTGGATTTTAAGTAATAGCTATGATAACCATGTTTTTAAAGAACGTAAATAAATATGCTTTTTCAAATATATTTTTTGAATTAATATTGATATGAAAGTATGAATATAGTATAGTCATGGTAGGTTCAAATATTTAAAAAGGATATTTATTTATTTAAAATATAAAATATATTATGATAAATAAAATATGGAAAACAAGAAAAAAATAAAAGTAAAATAAAAGTAAAGGTTTTTATTACACTATCAATAATTACTTACATTTATAATAATAATTTATTTTTAAGGTTATCATTAAGTTATATACTAATTGGTGTATGAAAATTTTTGTCTGGGGGATGAGGGATCCCCTCCACGAATGAGTTGACTTGACTGCTAAAATCTTTTACCTTGACCATTAAATAATAATAATAATAATAATAATAATAATAATAATTTTAATTTTTTTTAATTTTCTTATAATCAATAAATTTAAAATAAAAATGAATCTATATTATAATTTTAATATAATAAAAAAAAATGAAATTATAATATTATTATTTTATTTTATTTTATATAGTTATTTTGTTTATTCATAATTAAAAATAATATATAATAATAACATCATTTTATTTTTCTCCTTATAAACATCAATTTTAAGTATTTATAAATTTAAATTTAAATTTAGTTATTACATTTTAGACATTGAAATAATGAATACAATTTTATTATTTTATGACCCTTTATTACATTAATACAAAAAAATCTTTGTTCTCAATTATTAATTCTTACTTTTGCTATAATTAGAATTCTCCATTTTAAAGTATCATGTTTTAAATCAGTTTTACCTTGATTAAAATAAATGCATTTTTTTTTATTTAAATTTTTTCTATAAATTTGAATTTGAATTTCATTTTTACCTTTTCAATATTTGAAATAATGTATACAATTTTATGACTTTTTATTATATTAATATAACATAATTTTTTTTTTCAATTATTAATTATTATTTTTGTTAAAATTCTCTATTTTAAAATATATGGTTAAAAGAAAATTGCATCTTAAATTCAAAGCATCATCTTCTCAAAAAAATTTGCATGATAAAGTCATGATTTGTAAGTTGTTTAAAGAAGTCAGATGTTTTATTTTATATAAAGAGGATAAAATATAATTGTTGCTAAAAAATAATTGTAAAAACAATTCAATGGGATTATATGATATAGAAAAATGAAGGAACCAAGAAACCCTAAGGTGCACTAAAACCTTAACCTAGCATCCATGTGTTGTTGCAGTTCATATTACGACCATCGAGCTAGTCTCTTGAGGGGGCTCGCCCCCTCTTCTAGATCTTCAATATTTAGCATTTTGAGCCTTTGTCACCTCTCTCAAAAAATAGTGAAGTCTCAACCCACATGCTTTGTCAAGGGGACAAATAATATTCTTGTTGTGAATTTCGATCCTTTTTCATCTCGGCATATGGTCATGGCTATTATAAACAAAGGGATCATTGGTCACTTCAGAGGAATTTGGCCATGTCGCAAATTTATTGCTTCATGTATGCAAAAGACTTGGAAGCCTTTGGTCAAAGGAAAAATGACCGATTATTTATGCAACTCTAGATCTTATGCATTTCTATTTGAATCAAAGGAAGAAATCAATTTAATATTCAAGAGTGAACCTTCTTTCCTAAGATCTAGGGGGATGTATTTGAATAGGTGGACACCCAATTTCAATCTAGAGAATGATGTACCCTCAGCAACTTTGGTTTGGGAACGTCTCCCTCATTTTCCACTCCACTATTTGGGGAGTGTTTCTCTCATAAATATTGGAAATACTTTATGGAAGTTCATATACAAGGAAGAACCAAAGGAGAATTTTTTCCCCAAATCTATGTTGAATTGGAATTGGAAAAAGGTATTCCTAAATCAATCTTTCTAACCCTAGATAAATGGTAACATGTGCAACCCTTATATTATGAAAAAATACCTTTCAAGTGTAAATGTTTTTCACGATTACAGACACTTCACCAAAGATTGTAAGAAGAAGAATCCACAGACCTCAGAACAAGAACCCCAACAAGGGCTTGATAAAGAGAAGCCATGGAAAATGGTCAAGAATAAATCAGGTTCAACCAATGATCAATAGAAATAGAAAAAATATTCAGTTGTAGGCCCATCAATGGTAATTGGAAGAAAATGCGTTGGGTCATAGACCTCACTAAAAAAAATAGTTCAAGTGCACAATTCTACAAGTCAACAAATTCCACGTCAAGAGTTTGGAATGGGAACCATCCTCTTTTATGCAATAGATTTGAGCTACTATGTCAAGGATAACATTTCCTTCATGAAGAATCTTGGGGAGTTTCTCATTTATACCCAACAATGGTTTCTCATCTAGATTTAGATCCCCCTTTAGTCCAAGTAAATGAGTTTCCCTCCCTAGAAGTGGATGATATGTTTCCAAATCGATGGGAAGAGATTAACAACATTGTGGAGTATCTACCCTTAGAGATAGAATCCAACATTCAAAACAAAACCTAGATAGAATAAGATAAAGAAGTTAAGGATATAGAAGCACAAGAGGGAAGGAAAAATAAAATATTAGGAAGAAAGAAACTGAAGGAAAAAATGGGAAGAAGTTTTGGATAGGGAAAAGATGATGGGGACACAACAAACAATAAACATGTCCTTAGGAAAAACAATAATACCGGTAAGAACAATAGGAGTAGGTGGGACACCTAGAGGTGGTAGCCACAAACATTCTCATAAATAATGAATGAAATATCCTAGAATTGTAGAGCAATAGGGAGAAAGTTCAAAGAGGAAGTGCTCAGGGACATTATTCAAGTATAAAATCCCCAACACCTTTTGTTGTAGGAAACAAAATTGGAGGCTTATGAAGCCCTCATTTCTTGTGAAAAGTATTGGCATGGAAGTGAAGGAAGAGTGGTAAAATTTATTTTGGAGCTTGGGCGGGGGGGGTTATGTACAATGTGGAATAAAGGATCTCTACACTTGTTGACTCTTTTAACACCCAATGTATTGTATTCTAGCTAGATTTATTCACATTCAATCGAGGAAAAAGATAAATATTTCCAATGTGTACATGTTGGTAGATTATAGAGAAAAAGTAATATGTTGGACTTCGCTTTTATATTTTACAAAATTTAGAATATTTTTAGAAAAACGTAGTAGGAGGAGATTTTTAGAAAAACATAGTAGGAATTTGTTTTTATATTTTACAAAATTTAGAATATTTTTAGAAAAACATAGTACGAGAAAATATGAGGAAACAATGTAAGGGATCCTTTCAGGAGAAAATGGATGATCTTATATACATATGCGACCTTATGGACATCACAACAACCAAAGGAAAATTCACTTGGTCAAACAGAAGGATAGGGCCAAGGAATATAACAATAAGGTTGTACATATTTTTGGTGCACGATAAATTTATATCATAGGACTACATCATATCTTCTAAAATAATCCCTTCATCCATCTCCAATCATATATAGATCAAAATATCCTTTGACAAATCTCTGAACTATGGTCCTCTTCCTTTTAGGTTCAACCTTTTATGGTTTTAGGATCCGAAGTTGATGAAGATCATAAAATAATATTGGCGTATTTGTATCATGGGATCCTTGGCTCACATTTGGGAGCAAAAGTAAAACTGATGAAATTGGCCCTGCAAAAATGGGAAAAATACTCCTTCACATCCCCATCCTTTGATAAATAATCATTGCAATCACAACTGAACATGGTTCAAGAAAGGCTGGAATTCAAGCAATTCATATAAGAGCTCCAAGAAGATGAAATCAAAATCTGTCAAAATATGCATAAACCTATGAAGGTGAAAGAAGAATTTTGGAGGCTTAAATCAAAAGGTATATGGCTCAAGTTTGGAGATTGTAACACAACATTGTTTCATCATCAAGCCAAGGTAATGAGATAAAGAAATAATTTGCATGATATCATTCTAGATGATGGTATAAATATCAATGACTTTCAGGAAATCAAGGTAGTAGCTAAGGACTATTATGAAACAATATTTTATAGAAGGAAGGAGTTGATTGAGAGGTTACAACTAATATTCTAGGTAATATCCCCTTTCTTATAGCCCCATAAATACAATGCATATCTCTTAAGTCCGACTTAAGAAATGGTTGTCTATAATATAATTTGGTGTTTATATGCAGACAAGGCATGAGGACCACATGGATTCACCATCCACTTTTACAAATTTTGTTAGGCCTTGATTAAACATGATTTCGTCTGTATGCTAAGACATGTTTAGACATATTTTTGGCTGGGAGGTAGTAAAAATTATTATTTTTTAGGTTTCATTCCAAAAGAGGCAAATCTATCCTCTTTCTCTAGATTCAGACCCATTTTACTATGCAATGGATCTTATAAAGCCATTGATGGGACCCGGTTTTGGCATACTTACATCACCCTTTTTCTTATTATTTTAAAGATCCACCACTCATTTTACATATGTTTTAACGATGATTTTAACCTTTTGGATCACAAATCATTCAGGTAAATCTTGTCTCATCTTTATTGGAAAATTACTGAATTATATATTACATTTGCTATAAAAGCTATCTTTTATGCCTAACTTTTAGATTAAGATGTTACATATTAGATACATGCTACTAAAGGAAAATGAACCATGCATTGTGAAAGAGTCACATTTGTTATGGAACCCACTAGCCAAAGATCTATTCCCAAGAAATATGATGAAGAGGAATTCCATTTTCTATTGAACTCATTTTCTACAGATCCACATATATAATCTATCGCTAGAATTGATGTTGTTGAAACTCCTAATCGAAATAAATAAAGGTTGAGAAGTTGATATGGTGAACATACCATTTATCACTAGAAATTTATTTCAAAGAATCATATGGCTATAGAGCCGTGGATCTTCCAACAGATTCTGGTTTTCCAAGAATATGTTGTTGTAAAACCAAAGGGAAACAAAAGGAGTTTCGATTAAGTACAATTATACTGTTGTTGTGAACATGTCATCTATAACGTACCCAACCTCTATGATGAGTCTCGTTAGTATAAAAAATGACTTAGCGTACTAAAACTAAATTCAACAACATCTCCATGCATATAAAATAACCCAAGAGGTAGGAGTCCCATAATTTAACATGCATCTAATAACATATATATTAAAACATAAATGCAACTTCTCAATTAAACCAACAAAAACACAACATTTAGATATTTATCTACACAATGGAATATTCATAATAAAAACAAGATAACACTTATCTTCTAATAAAGTGACCAACTAGATACATATGAATGATGAACCTACCAACCATAAGCATTATTGTTCATTTCCTATCAATAATTGACCACCCTTGAGTTGAGATTATGAGTCCACAAGGAAATCCGACCCTGTTGGTTTTCCATTCTCCACACTCAACATACAAAAACATTGGTTCTAAAATCCATCATCACTTCCAATCCACCATCTCTCTTCTCCAAAACCTACACAACCTAACGGATGTACCCCCTTCAATTCTCATAGTCCCTTAGGATGTACCATTCGTTTATCAAGGCTTATAGTGCACTCGGTTCACCAAGAATATCTTAGATGGGGACTCTACAACCTCTCATCTTCTTTAGGAGTGTTTACAACATCCTTCACAAGATTCTTGAGTCATTTCCTCAATAGGAAAGCACACTATAGGATTACATTCTCTTTTACATGGATAAAGGCCACATTTACAACATAAACTATATCCTAATAATGGATTACTTCAAGAACAAAATGGTTGGTGTTCTTCCCAGCAATCAACTTCTTTCTTGCTATCCAAAATCTACATTTAAAAGCTCTCTATTCTTTCCATATGAATTTCCCTTCTTGTAAGGTAGCTAGAGAGGTAGTGGGGGGGCCCAAATGGCCCATAGTGATAATAGTGGAGGTCATTCAATGTAAGGTGGACTAGGTCCACTATATTATTAAATAAGGCTCACTATGGTAGTTAGATATATTAAATGGGTAATTAGATATCATAAATGTAAGAGGACTTCTTAGAAGGTTCTACTTCTAGAAGATTCCTCCTCTAGAATGTTCTTAGGTGATGGTAGCACTATATAAAGGGATTCAGGAAATGTAATGAGATATGAAGATAGTTATTGTATTTGGAGAAGTAACTCAATAGGAGGATGCCCCCTCGAAGAGGCAAGTGAACAGGAGAGGATCCCTTCCATAATAGGA
The DNA here is from genome assembly GCA_009831015.1 of Picea engelmannii. Lineage (NCBI taxonomy): Eukaryota > Viridiplantae > Streptophyta > Pinopsida > Pinales > Pinaceae > Picea > Picea engelmannii. Next base: position 99,964 of record ML787364.1, read on the forward strand.
TCCATTGTATGGTGTTGCCCTACCTAAAGGGTTTGATAGTAATAAAAGAGATTTTGCATATTGTTCTTGTATATCTGTCGTGGTGCTTTTGTATTCATTATTTGGTTCTTAACAAGTGGTATCAGAACACTTTACTTCACAGACATTGTGGGCAAATATTTTTTATTTTTGTAGATTTTTTTTTTCGGAGAGGAAAAAGAGGGCGCGACATTCCAAAATATTTACAGTATATTTCTGTGAAAAAATTGTAGAAACAAGTTGTGGATCTAAGTTCCTCTCAGAAAATCACCCAAGTTAAAAAAAAAAAATCATTCGAAACGGAGTCTGGGAAGTCAAGATATTGAAGTTTTAAATTCTGCAATTTTTCAGGGCTTTTTCCGCGGACGGTGGCACAATTTTTTATTTTATTTCTATAGCATATGGAGGCCTGTTGACGGGCGAAATTGACCGTCCGTCAACTGGGAGAGTGGAACCGGTCCGGGGTTGTCTAAATAACACAAGTCGTTTGGAATGGACCACCCTGACGAGTTTAACGGCTCCGTTGGCCGCTCTAAGGTATCCTAAGAAAACCAAAGAGAAAAGTTGATCTGAGCTAAGTGATCTAACTAAGCTAAATAAAACAAAATAACTATTACTAAATACAAGAAAGTAACTAAAATAAAGGAAACTAGAAACTAATAAAACGTAAAAATGAACTAATATACTAAATATAAACTATTCTAAATATTCTATCTACAAACTACTAATTACACTTATAATAACTCAAATCAACTATCTAATTATCATCTATGATCATCCTTATTCACAAATGTACACTATTGACAATCTATAGATTTGGTTAAAACCTGCAAAACTCATGTATTTTCTGCCTTAGGACAGCCAAGAATCTCTTTTTGACTTTTATATTTTATGAAAAAGACATAAACATTACTGAAATTAAACTATCTAATAAATTTACTGAATTTAAACAATCTAATATAAATCTAATTAACTTACATCTATATTAAACTACTTAATGAAAACAGTAAACTATACTCTAATTGACCTGGAAACGCTCCAAGTCTGCCCTGTGTGTGATTGCTTCTAAGATGTTCGGAGGAAGAAATTCACACCGTTTAATCCAAAATCTTCTCGCAAACGATCAACTATGCTGCTTCTTGAAGTATGTTACAGGACAAACAAGTCATAAAAGAAAATCATAACAATTTTCTGATTATAAATTCTTGCAAAAGGGAAACCTATTATGCAGCAAATTCATATATAACGATTCAATTTATGAAGAAGACAAAGCTATCATTCACAAAATGAATCTACATCTGTTATGTCTTTTATCTATTTGGAAGAAACAAGATATAGTAATGAAATTATATCATTTGAATTTGATTTAGATAGCAAAAGTAATACTAAACCATAAACAAAATGATATACAAAACATGGAACAAAGTGTTGATATATTGAAAAGCAAAAGCTATGACAAGACACCAGTTCTACTCGAGTCTGAATCAAAATTCTATATCGCTATTTTCCCACAACTGAGAATGATGATTATTACAAAATCATAAGTTTATATATGTTTCTCACAAGGTAAAACATCCTTGTGAATAATAGCAAATAGTTTTACACAATCTGGGAATAATCCCAAAATCCCTTAAACTAAGTAACTAAAATGCAGGTGAAATCCTTAAGATATCCTCCAACTGTTCCTCATATCTATTGCAAATTCGAATTTGCATGCAATAGACACAAAAATCAAGTTAGAAGAATATTTTATTAAGAAAACAATAAAAATTTTACTCCACAGACTCAGCTACAGAATCATCTGATTCTGTAGCTAGTCAAGAATAGCCAACAGGACGAGATCTCAATTAAATAAAATCAAATCGAATCATCAAAATAAATTACTAATAATCCAATGTGAAATTATCATTTGAATCAAATCATATCAAAATAGATTTAATTGAAACAGAATAAGAGAATGCTCTGTCTTTAGTTACCATAGAATATGGTCAAACTTTGACAGGTCTGTTTGAATTAAACGAAATTGGATATTGAATCAAGTTAGAATGAGATATGATATGATCGTAACCAATAATCACAATCAAACAAGATAGTAACCATATCAAATAAGATTTTCCACAACTTAACTATAATCGATATGATTTAAAAAAACAAACATACGTTACAACTGTAGCAATATAGATATCATTTCAATCAATAGTAACGATAGAAAGCCTGTAGAGATTCAGCATGATATTCATTCTATTTTGATTAAATAAGTAAAAGTTGTTATGATATACATTTAAACGAAACATATGTAACAGTTTTGACAAAGAACCATCATCAATTTCAATTGTTGGGCGTGACACAGTCAAAATCGAACAACATTGCTAACCGTAACATGGACAGTAATCAAATTAGATCGGGTTTAAGACAATTATAGACAAATTTTGTTCTGGGCATGTCGTTTTATTTTACAAATTCACCCGTGACTAAAAATACACAGTCGTTCCATTTCACAACAGAACAAGGTCGATTTCCCTTACGAATTGAACGGCTGGAAGTCGGGTTATTGTTATGATTTGCATCAATTATTAATATACAACAAAGCCCCATTTTTAAACAAAATCCAAATCATATCCAGGCTAGTTAAAATTACATGCAAGCAGCAGATAACCACTGTAGGTGTGTCATAACCAATTCGAATTATCATATAGATTGTGTTTAAATGCAAAACAGTTTTCCTATAATAGATACAATAGATCCTTCAATCATAACTAATTTAAATCAAACAAATCCAGCATATGATTATTAAAATCAAACCAAATCCAATTCAAAATTTACACAAAATTCAATTTAACAAATCAAATCATATTCATCAGTGCATGTTTATGTAACCGAGCAAGTCAATAATGCACACAGAGTTCACGAATATGCCATATAAATGAGCGAGGGTTATACCAGCTAGACTGCTGAGATTATGCCAGTTTTGAATTGACAATGGTCGTGGCTGACTCGACATTCTTGAACAGGATCGAACCAGTGTTTCGTTGCTTTTTTGTCGGAGGGTTGCACCTTTGCCTCATGACCAGTGAGCTTAGCCACTTGATTTTCTAAATCACGGATTCTGGTTTACAACATCGACACATCGGTGTAATATCTCTCCAACCACAACCCACACTGGTCGCACGGGGTGCCAGGGTTTTTAGATGATTCACCGAGGGTTCCTTGAGGTAGTTCTATGCCAGGAAACTTAGGATTATCCCTGAGACAAGGTGGTAAATTCTTGACGAAGTCATATGCAGGCTTGTCACAAAACCCTCAGAGTAAGGATACTCTTCGGTGAGACATCATTCGATTTCAGAATCATAGTCTTCGCTGACCACGATAGGGTCAGCGTTGGCAGGGGGTTTAGGCCTATTTCTTGCCATGCGAGAGATCAAGCAAGAGTTTTTCTTGCCTTTGGCATTGGCATTAGCTTTATCTTTAGGCCGATTGACTGTGGGCTTAGAAATTTCGACCTGTTTGGTCACAGACATGGGCAGGCTAGTAGGGGGATAGGGTAGAGGTTTGGGTAGCAAAACACTGTAGGGTACAGGGGTAGGCTTGCTCTTGGTCACCATAGGCTTATCGACTGGTTGTGGTTTTGACTCTTCAAAACCATTACGAATGATAAAATCACCCCAACAGTCCCGACGTAATCCCGACTCGTATACCATACACATTTTAATCAATCCCACATGAAAGAGGCTAGTATCGGCCTGGTTTCTTTTGTACCGCTTGGCCATCTTTAACAAAATTCTATGTAGGTAGTGGGGCATGCTAAGCTCAAAATCCATAAAAACCATTAATAAACAAAGGTGAAACAGAAAAACAAACCCGTACCTACCCTCGCAAGTAATAAATTGCTTGATTACCATTAGGAGATCATACTAGCGAAGTTTTAACATTTTCGCAGGTCAGCCCCTGTCGCAAGAGTTCACCGCTCGAGACTGAAATAACAATGTCCATGGGACATTATCAACCTTGTAGATTTTCGACCACTTTTGTCCCGTAACAGGTAGACTAGTCACCGAGCCGAGAAACTGTTCACTGATTTCAAGTTTCACATCACCTATTTTGGCTTGGCAGCCATCGAATGATAACGCAAATTGCCGATCCACATCAAGGTTATACCCATCAAATTTCCTTATAAACTAGAGCCATCCATATTTTTCCAGGTCGCTGTAAGCGCCATCAAACATCTACAGTTCTTGGCACCCGTTGGGCTTGGCCCTCACAACCGGAGCCATAGCTCCCGAGCATGGTAGGGTTTGAATCAAAACTATACAGAGGGCTGCAAATGGTTACGGCCAACAGCTGCATCACTCAAAGATGTAGGGATTAATGATATGCGTACAAAGGTGGCGGGACTACTACCGCCATGCAAAACATTAATGGCGTAGTACAAACCCTGTTTAATCAATCATAACCACATTCAACATAATTCGGCCAACCCAAATTGTAAATGGTGGACAGTCATATCAATATGCCAATGCATAGTTCAAAACCATGGTCGTTCAATGTAAAATCAAGCCAATAAAACAATGCGCCAAGCAATGACTCAAACTATAAAATTGAAATTCGAAATATTAACCAATGTGCCATCGTAAATTTAGACTAGTGCCTTTCCAAATTAAATCAAACTCATAATATTAACAAAGCGTTTGTTGCATAGTCAATGTTTCAAAGTTTATTAAAATATTGCAACAAAAGTCTCATATAATCAACAAGTCAAGAGCTCATAGCACATAAAATCAAAGTCAATTATAACCCTTATAGGACCAAATGTAATCAATAAATTTTCATGCTTAAAGGCTTATAAATCGACTTGCGCAATCAAAATGAAATGGACATAGTTTGAAAGAGCCTTTGTAGTCATGTGGTAAACCAATGGTAAAGTGTCTTTCAGGAAATTAATAAAAGACTACGACAGTCCAAATAATGATAGATGGGTTTTCACACCTTCAGTTGTGAAAATTGAATTGAAATCAAATTGTAATTGTCGCAAGAATAAAAGAAAGTCTAGTTGCAAAATGCGACGATGATTTGTCGTTAGAAAACAAATTGGGTGTAGGCATCTTTTAGGGCAAATTAAAAAAAATTGAATTGGCTGCCAACAATGGCGACACGCTGGGCGAAGCAGTTATCTCTGTCAAAAGAAATGAATTCAGATAAGGACAACAAAGAAAAATTCATCGTTAAAACAACAGCGAGAAAATCATACTAACATCATCATGAACCGTCTTTTTCAGCTATGTTTCAAAAGATGCAAACCAAAAATAGTCCTTAAGATCAGCAAGTCACGATTTTTATGATAAAATATTCAATACTGTTGGCATGGCCACTGCTTCCAGTAGGTGTCCATAGCCTCGACAGGGTTGCCATTTAACCCACTCGGACGTCTTTATCCTGTCAAGAAGTTCTAGATTAGAATAAAGGACTTTAAAAGAGGTTCCATATTTTTTTTTCAAATTTTCATTTACCTGACATTGCTTCGCTGCCAGCAGGCCTGTTCAGTACCCCGACGAAGTTGTCTTGGTGCCATGCTTGCATTTACCCGTTGCCAGAAGACCTATTCAGTATCCCAGCGGGTTTACAAACACTTCCCACAGCTCATAATAATCTTTTTATTCTTTCTTTTCTTTTTATAGATAGCTGAGCGGGGTGACGCTGAAAATTCTTTGGTATTTTGTCATATTTTTTCAGACCTCATC